>OX465416.1:3003608-3077683 GCA_950005045.1 Agrotis exclamationis
CCTTTTATGGTCTGAGGTAGAAAATAACCAAATGAAAAGCGAAAGTACTGTCGAATTTTCTTGTGTTACAATTGCCGGCAACATTACCAGCATTAGCAGCCAAATTTTGAGTGTGGCCCGGCCCTATAGCCACATACTCGTATTTTTACTCTGGCCGTAAGACAAAATTATGAGCCATGGTTCAGATATGATTTTCCAATATAAGTATACTACATACATAAAAATATTTATGATTTTTTTTTATATAAAGTTAACCGATTAATTACGAAACAGGCTATAATGAAAGAACCAATTCCTGCATCAACAAAACTTGCATTAACCCTTTGACTAGGAATCAAAGGGTTAAAGTAGTTTAAGCTACTGAGGATTCGTACAAAAGTTTAATGTATCTGTTAGATTTTTCTCTCATAATTTCCCTATCCATCTGGCATCAGCGGCACAGGGTAGCTGCACGAAATTCAACTTCCACACAAAAGCTACTAGCAAAGTGGCCTGCTGTATGACTTGCCTGTAGACCTGCTGCCTGAACCTAGACAAACATCCACGACAACTTCGGGCTCGCTGATTTATATTTCCATAATTCCTGATTAATGCTGCTGTGAAGTGATTTTCCATACTGTCTTTAGTTAAAGAAGTAGTCTTCTTTACATATCAAATAGTTGAACATAACAGCTTAATGTAGCTATACTTAATAGGATGAATTATATAAATATGAATTCCCTGAATAGCTAAATTTAAAATCACAGGGTCGTTGAAACCATTGAAATTATAAAGTTTTTCCCCATGATGGCGCAACAACGTTAACGTGACGTTGGACAGTCACATTGCTTGAACTACCTGTTCAAGCAATGTGACTGGCCAACGTGACGATATTAAAACAAATTTACAAGTTTCGTAAGTGAAACCCTTATAGATGTAACCTTTACGTAAAAAAGTCCTGGTTACTGGTATTCGTTAAAATCGTGGTTCTTAAAGTTAGCGACTGCTCTATTAATTTGTTGTATCAGTAATAAAGTTTTTATATCAACGGAATTTGTTGACCAACTGTTTTGAACTTCGTACTAGATTAAGGTTTGTATTTCGTTCATTGTGCACACCCGCGAATCATCATTTCGCCTTAGCAAGTATAGGAATAAAAAGAAACGGAAAAAGGAACAGTATCATAAATTGATACATTTATTACTTTTAATTCCTTGAAAGATTTGACACTTTCCGACATACAATTTATTAGATAAGTCATTTATCATCATCATCATCAGTCGGAAGACGGGAAGGAAGACGTCCACTGCTGAACATAGGCCTCCCCCTTAGACCGCCACGCCGAACGACAATTCGCCACTTGCATCCATCGGTTGCCCGCGACTCTCACGATGTCGTCGGTCCACCTAGTGGGAGGCCTACCTACGCTGCGTCTTCCGGTCCGTGGTCGCCACTCGAGACATTTTCTTCCCCATCGGTTGTCAGTTCTATAAGAGATGTGGCCTGCCCATCGCCACTTCCATACACAAATGCAAACTTTAAATGCCTCGTGAATTGCGTATGCATAACGGTATTTACTTCCATTCAATCAAAACAGATGCTGCTTTCAACGTTGAAATACCTATATTTTACCTTTGAGTCTGCAATGCCAGACACAATGGAAGTACTCGTATATTATAAATAACTGGCTAATAATATTGGTTTGCGAAGGGTGAGGGCTAGCCTGGGAACCCTCAAAGCTCTCTTTTGGTGAACTAAAGTACAAATTGGTAACATAAAGATGGATCTTGTGTGTGTTAAGCGTAAATTTTATTAAATGCATAAAGATTTTCCTGTAGTTTCATTTCGAAAAGAGATGGCTTTTAATGAGGTTTTGTCGCGTTATGCCTACTAAGCACTATCACTACTCTCTGATGCTTCAAGTAATCGGTAGCATAATGCCAGCATTTTGAAATCACAAATATCCCATTAATAAACGAAAAGGTTACATCGGAATATAAAGAAAACCAGGAGTATGATGACAAACTGTCCAATTACGAGGCCGTACAAGATTCTCTTTACAGGATTAGAAAGTGATATTTGATTGTAAATCAAACTGTTTTCTAAAATGTACCTACAAGATGTCGTGGTAAACGAAAAACTAAAAAATAATATCCTTATATGGCACAACAGACAAAGTCATAGTGTTTTGTAGTACAGAGGCCAGGGAGAGCATTACTTTCTCCTCCTCTGAACGGACAATTGTGACAACAAAGCTTTCATAACAACTATTGTTCCAAATGAAAAGCCCTATCCAACGACATACATCTTATTGCTATTGGAGGATGGTCCCAAGTTTCATATATTTTTGCCCATTCTCTTTTATACCATTAAACGGCGTTATTGGGTGCAACATAACACCATTGATTTTTTGCCACTTGCCTAACAAAAAGCAGTGCACATACGAAAGGCTGATTACTAAATTATAGGAATATTTCCCGCACATACAAACGCAATATTTCCAAACAGATATTAAAGTCGCTGCAATGAATGCTGTACAAATATCTTTTCCGATAGCAACCGTAAAATGATGTTACGGTTGCAGATTTGCAGGTGATGACTGGTAGTGCGCCGCTATGAGTACAATAGCGGCGCGGCGCTCTTGGGAGGCCTTGCAGATCATCTTTAACTCCAAATACGAGGGGAGGTCAAAAAGTTCGCGGAATGGAGGGGTTAGAGAGGGGAAAGGACTTTTTTACCTTTCAGTACTTGGTGACTCAATACAGCTACAAATATTAAGTTTTAGCCGGATCGCTTCATTAATCTTTGAAATTTTGCTCTTTAGACAAGTAAATCGGGAACAGAACAGTGACTATGGAGAAAATTGAGTTTCGTTCCGTGATAAAGCTCCTTTTTAAGCAGGGAAAACACCTCAGATTATTTTGGAATGAAAATAATTTGATTTTATGGACTCTTGCCCTGAAATGTCAATAATTTGCAAGTGGCGTAGCCTCTTTCAACAAGGCAGAGATTCGATTGAAAACGATCAGTGCTCTAGTCGGCCGATTTAGGCAACATCTTCAGACATTGTTGTAAAAGTTTAATAAATTGTTTTAGAATATGTTTGTTTGAAGATAAAATAGAGAAAAGATGACTGGAATATCGTCTACTGCTATTTTGAGCTTTCTCCATGACCATCTTAGCATGTCTAGGGCCAGTGCAAGATGAGTGCCGAGAATGCTCACACACCGAACAACGCATTTGTTCACAAGCGCCATGTAGCGATGGCTGCCTTACAGAAGTGCAGCTTCAAAACTTCTAGCCACCCACCCTACAGTCTAGTTTTGGTCCCTTGTTATTATGTTTTTGTAACCATATATGAAAAAAGAGCTTCTTGTAACGATTTCAATGATGTTGAAGGAGTGAAGTCGCCTATTTTGAGGGATATGACGAATTTTTTCAAAGGTAATAATAAAGCCACCCTTCAGTCTAGTTTTGGTCCCTTGTTATTATTATTTGTAACCAAATATGAAAAAAGTGCTTCTTGTAACGATTTCAATGATGTTGAAGGAGAGAAGTCGCCTATTTTGAGGGATATGACGAATATTATTTTAAAGATCTGTAAAGTGCTATAAGGTTAATAGAGAATATATTGAAAAGGAAAAATAATTTCATATTTAATTTCACCCCCTTTCCTTTTCATTCCGCGAAGTTTTTGACCTCCCCTCGTATGTATCGGGCTAAGACTGTAGCTACACGAAAATAATGTTTTGGAGTCAGCAGTAAGATGCCAAGCACATTTTCCTGGCATCCGACTGCTTACTCCACCCTCTTAAGGCAGTCATTTTCAGCTCAGCTATAAATGCATTCATCCCATCATTCAAAAATTAAACGTGTGTTATTTAGATGACGGAACTCGCATCTGTCTTTTTTGCTTTTCTGATTTTTTTTTTGTGTAATGGGTTTGCTCTTGACCTTAGAAGTCAATAGTGACTAAAACAAGGTCGACGATGGAGCGAGCTTACCCAGAAGAAGCCTGTTCACTCTAACTTTGAAGAGATTATGGTTGTATGTGTTCGGAAACACAGACGCAGGCAGACAGTTCCACTACTTCGCAGTCCGCATTATAAAAGACGTTTGGAAACGCTTAGTGCGAATTGGTGGTATAGCAATGAGGTAAGGATGGTAATTAGCCGTGCGTCTAGATGTGCGATGATAGAAGGGGGCTGGTGGAATGAGGACGTGGAGTTCTTGGGCACACTGTAGTACAATTTCCCGTCCCCGGGCTCTTAGAATTCGACATCAGACGTTTCAGATCTTCGATTTTGACGACCCCGTTGTCGCTGGCATAAGCAACAGGATCCGCGTACGAAGTCGCGGGCAGAAGCTAGTTTTTAATAAGTTTTCTTCTTGTACATTCTCTCAACTGTCTTTCTTTTTGTGATTATATATTTGCAAACTTGCTTAATAAAACTAGTATTTACAAACTTGGGACTGTTAGAATGCCTAATTTCTTATAGTATTCTTTGCATGAATCACGCTGTGAAATTTTCACGATGGTTCTAATTGCACGTTTCTGAAGGATGAATGCTCTTCGGCAGTTATAATCATAGCTATTTCCCTAAAATAATACTGTATCTTAGCCTCGATTCAAACAAAGCATGATAACATTCCTTTAACTGCCTCAAATCTTTTTCATCCTTGAGGCTCCTAAGTGCATAACATGCAGCCGATATAGAGGAATCGATAGCGGCTAAGCTCTTGTTTCCAGTTTAGTTTTGCATCTACGAGTATAGTTACTCGTATACCTAAGAATTTTACGTCATTTACCAGTCCGATCTTTTCTCCTTTCAATGCAACATCTCTAGTGTCATTGTTACGTGATGTATTTTAAATAACATAATATTAATGACTAAATTATTTTTTCCAGGCATTGATTTAATTTTGTGGACAATACTTTTAAATCATGCTCTCCGATTATCATGTTCGTATCATCAGCAAAAACAACACACGAAGCGTCAGGCTGGACTATTTACATGAAATTTAATAAATCGTTTGTAAAGACGATATAAAATATTGGACCCAAAATTGAACCTTGAGGCACTCCTCGTCTTATGATTGTGCACCTTGATTTATAGTACATAAATCGAGATTGTTTCCATCAATATATTTTATTTCAACAAACATTCGTCTATTTTGCAAATAAGATGTCATGAGTTGTAAAGCCTCACCTCTTACGCCATAATGTTCAAGTTTAGCAAGCAATAGGTTAAATACGAGTAGGTCGGCAACACTGCCCGCGAGCTACCTCCTGGCAGCCTGTGTTTTTTTAGTAAACTGAATATTTTCTTTCTTATATCAGGAGGTCATATGGAGAAAATACTAACACATAGAAGTTCACTTATAGAAACACCCGAAACTACTGATAAAAGGTTAAGGCTTGAAATAAGAAGAATTGTGACAACAAATAGGTTTTAATTGAATACTATAAATTCAATACATGTTTACAATAGTCGACATATTTTTTGGGACTGTCTAGTAATGTTTGTAAGTAAACTTGATAAAATTTTGGTTCTAACCCTGCTTTCCCATATTGGGATGGGCGCTTAACCTAAACCCTGGTCCGCAATATGGTACGATTTATTAATCGACTCATAATATTTTGGCACATGATATTACTCAAAAAGTGTCAATATTTTTTTGAAGTGAAAACTATCGTTAGGCGCGCTGTGAAACTCTATTTGTAAGTATTAAATAAGACTGAGCCATCAGGTTTGGTTATGTAACGCTTGTTAAAAACCTTAGCAGAGGAATTTATATACAATTATAATCAACTAGCAAACCCGGCGAACTCCGTTTCGCCACCAGATGGCTTCGTTTTATGTAACATTTCGTTGGGTGATTAAAAGAATAAAATAAAAAATAATATTTTTTTTTTTTCCTGAATTTTCTGTGCTATAAACCTCACGGAGCCCGAGACCTTTCCAACGAATGCAAAACCGTGGAAATCGGTTCGTGCGTTCTGGAGTTATAGCGTCAGGAAGGAAAACCCGACTTATATTTATTAAAGGTACTTAATTTAGGTACAATTAAAATATTACAAAATGTTATGGCATTATGAATTTATAACAAAAAAAAAATATTTCGCAATATTCCTCGCCTTGATGAAGTTTTCACTTCTGTCGTGTTTTTTGTTAATTAAGAGTAGAACATTTATATTCCCTAGTGTGGACGAGGCTGTATAGTCCATTTTTATTTAGTTATCAGACCAATTTTAAAATACATAAGAGATATGTTACTTATATTACTAAACAGTTCTTGTCTGTTCTACACATCGAAACACAAAAATCTTCTTAATTTAAGCGTGAATTATTTGACTTATGCTTACCAAATATTTGATATCCTCAAGTTATATATTTAATAGATATATACGAGGCCCAAGCTTCGGAAAAAAAAATCAATAGATAAAGTTCAAAAAAGAGTAATGTAAATAAATGTACCTAAAGTAAATAATTTTGTGCTTGTTGCACTCCCCAAGTTTTTTCAGAACTTACAAAATGTACCCTCACAGTCTTGTATATGATGCTGCTCTTATTCAAATAAAAAATACTTATAGACCTGTCAGAAAAATCAGCGTAAACACTACTTGCTAAGAACTTTTTGAATCTGTAATAAATTGCACTTTTACGTATAAATAAGAGCAGCATTGACACAAGCCTTTGAAAGAAATAGTGTTAAAATGACGGATGTCATATTTAGTGGATTACAACGCCGTCAGTGCAACACTGGTTCAAGGCCTCCATGCTACAACTGTCCAGTAAACATTCCTAATATTCTCTCACACGCTTTCTTAGTCCATCATGTAACATTAGCCTAAGAGAAAAATGTACTAAAAATAAATATAATCTTTCGTCAGTCTCAACAGGGTCTTACCCACGCTCTTTTATAATCTTATCGTCTAAATGTTTGAGCTGCATCGTCTTCATATAAAACTATGATTTAAGATAAAGTAGTAAGAAAAAGTTGAACATGTTTGGGCTCTCCCGATATAGTCTTAAAAACCTATCTAAAACAGCCGGGAATAGTTTAAAGCAGTGATTCCCAAAGTGGTCCAGGTGGACCCCCAGGGGTCCACGGGAGACTTGCTGGGGGTCTACGTAGGCGTGAACAAAAAATGGGGGTCCATAAGATGTTAATGGGGGTCCACGTAAAATCTGCTTTTGATAGTAAAGAGCAAAAATGTAAGCATAGTTTTTATAAGGGCCTACCTACATTGTTTTAAGTAGGGTGATTGCGCCGGTTAGCGACCAGTTAGCTGGATTGCTCACTTCAGATGAGGAAATAAAAATGTTGTTTACACGCAAAATAGTATATGTTAATGTGAATTTGTCCCAAATATAATGTAGTTTGGATACAAAAACATAAAATGTAATACATTAATACAAAAATATTTATAAAATGCTGAAAAAGTGAAAATATAGCGAAAACGTCGGTTTACGACCATTTTTATCAGTTTGTGACCACCAGTGAGCTGGTTTGCGACCGCTATTATAATATGAAAAGTATGCCAATAAAACAATTATAATCGCTTTAAAAATAGTTTAATTTTTGCTTTTTAATAAAAACAAAAATGGTAATCATTTGGTGTAATGTTTTCTTATAATTAAAAAACCGGCCAAGAGCGAGTCGGACTCGCCCATAAAGGGTTCCGTAGCAGCAAGTAATAACATACTATAAAAGTTCTTGTAGTTGGTTCCAACTTTGAAAGGTTTACGATTTATGACGTATTAAAAAAAAAAACTTGAGAGGTGTCAAGGCACATCGAAAATCGCTATGAACCTGTTAAAAAGGTTCAAGCGATTTTCGACCCTCCACCCCACACTACCCCACTCCACTCCGCTCCACTCCGCTCCACTCCGCTCCACTCCGCTCTACTCCACTCCGCTCCGCTCCGCTCCACTCCCTTCCACTCCACTCCGCTCCGCTCCACTCCACTCCACTCCGCCCCACTCCACTCCGCTCCACTCCACTCCACTCCACTCCGCTCCACTCCACTCCACTCCACTCCACTCCACTCCACTGCACTGCACTTCACTCCACTGCACTCCACTCCACTCCACTACCTATTATAGCTGTAAAAATGAAGTTGACAAACTTACATTTGCAGTTGTTCTCCGATACATTTTGTTTAGGAAAATGTTATCCCAGTACGTTTTACGTCGTATAAGTTGGTCAACTATTACTCGTAAACTTGTAAAGCCCACTTAGTCATGATAATTTTCTTTTAAACTTCGTTATATATACTACTATTGTAAATTTTTTCACACCCCCAAACATAACCGTTTAGCTGGTAGAGGGGGGGGACACTCGAGTAGGGCAAAAATTAGCAGTTTAAAGCTTAATATTTCACAAACGAATCTTTTTATCAAAAAATTGTTGATGGAAACTACCAATATTTTTTGAAGGCCTATTTAATGATACCCCACACTAAGGGGTACGCGAGAAAAAAAAAACATCCCCGCTTTACGTGTACAGGAGGTACCCTAAAAAAAAATATTTTACGAGATTTTATTTTACCACTTTTTTGACGCAACAAATCCGTATATTTACACCAAATTACAGCTTTCTAGTGCTGGGCGTCTCTGAGCTAAGCTGCGGACAGACGGACGGACGGACGGACGGACATGGCGAAACTATAAGGGTTCCTTGTTGACTACGGAACCCTAAAAATAACAATCTTACATTTTGTAGAGACTTAGTCATAGTTGTAATAAAATCAACAATCATCGGTCAAACAGTATCATTAATATGTAGTAGTGTAGTATCCTTGGGATCTGATACAGTCTACATGTTTCTCTTATTCCCTTCCCTTGTTTTCGGATATCATCGAGAGATTTTTTCAGTGCTTCTTCTGTGTACTGGACAGTCTTTTTCTTATTTTTGTTGACTCCAAATTATTTGGAAGCTCCATCTAAAAAAAAATATAAGTATGTAGTTTGCTTTTTATGACTAAATTTTGTTTTAAACTGAAAAATAGTGGGTATTTCTCGTAGCGGCCGTTATTTCTCTCATACTAAATTATGGTGGCCGGAAACCAATGTCTTTATTTCGCTTACTTTGGTTTACGACCACCTGTTTTGTAGGTAAATTAAACAAACTTCTTACAAAGAAACTGGTGGTCGCTTACTAAGGAACTACAAAGAAAAACTTTTACAATACTAAATTCAAAATTGTAACAGTCCTGTATGAAGCATTAGGATCAAATTAATCAAAACAAAATAATGCTGATCTCGTCGGTTTGCGACCATGTGATCGCTATCTAACGTTTTTGATAAATAAGCATTTCGGTTACCGACCACTTGATTTTATCTTAATAATAAGTTAAAAAAAAGCAAAATACAACTTAATTATAATCCATACTTATCGACTGTACAATTTAACATGTAACTGGTGTGTAAAACATGAAATAAAGTAATAAAACTTACCTTTGAGTGCCGCGCGCCGTGTTAGTTTTTTTTCAACTCGCGGTACGTCCACTCACCACGGAATCAAGACGCGCATTTATCAATTTTTTTTCGGCTCTGGGTTAACCCATTTATTTCAAACTTTGCAAATTCTTATTTCATAATAATGTATAAAGCACGTTAGATTTATTTTTTATGTATGTTATCTCTACAAATACTATTTTCTTGATTTAAAGAAACTTAGTCCGTCAAATGGTCGCCTACTGAAGGTGGTCGCGAAACCGGCGAAACGACCCTACCTAAGCAGATAATATTTTAATAAGGCAAGCGACTGTTACTTGTCCAAACTTGCGTATTCGATATTACCTTCGATCATTAAAATCAACTAGATAGACGGTCAAATATTTAATAGCTTTTCCCTCCTCATACCTTGTCGAAAGGAGTTTTAGTGCCGTTACAAACCTCTTAACAAAAAAAGGAGCAAATTAAAAATCACACAGGATTTGCGGTTATTGCTCACTAAAATAAAGCCAAACATTGATCGTTTGCTGACACTCTATCAAATACTTACATCCTTCCTATTAGGTAATTAAAATTATGACCTGAACCTATATTACCTAATTAATTTTTTCTTGTAATTCTATTCTTTTAATTATTGTTATTGTTATAAAATGTACCATTTTTCGTTTTTATTTTACCTATTGGAATTCAGGGACAGAACTCAGAAGCGACACAATTTTTATTTTTTGGCGACTTTATGAATGTGGTAGAAATGTAGCAGCAGGGGGTCTACCGAAACCAGTAAAATTTTGAAAGTGGTCCACGAGAAAAATAAGTTTGGGAACTACTGGTTTAAAGTGTACCTGACATAATATGACACCAATTTCGATTGTTAGATCCGATCGGTCCAAAAGTGCATATTCAGATAACTGTTGATTTTATATGAAACAACATAGTCAATTTCAAAATCAGGTCGATTCGTCAATCGGTCATTAAATGATTGTGATTAGAAGCGATCAAAATAACTGGTCAATTTCGATCGATCTACCACATATTGGTGGCACCATCAGCGATTAGATACAAATGCCTTGAGTGTAATAAAATAACTTAGAACATGCCGCAGGCGTTACAACACTGACTAGAAACACTACAGGTAATTGCTATTCAATATTTATTAACTACATCAAGACGATTAATATTATGTTTTTAACGGTTATCTTGTACCAACCAATACTACATACTTACATCTAGATGATTTAAAACGCCTGCGACATAATTTATAAGAGATAAATACTCGTAAATATTTTAAGTTGATTAACGTATTTTTACATTGATTTGTTTTCTCAAAACAATAAGTATTTACTTAAAACTAAGAATCGACAGAGGAGTTTCAATTTCGTTTCAACCTGTTACCTATTGCTATATTTATTAAAGCAAATTCAATCGTCATTTTGGAAAAATTAAGAGCTTACTTCACTTTGTATCGCCTAAGTTGATTATCGCGTACACTATTGGAAGGGTAAGTTTCACATCAACTCACATTGTACGCAAGTTATTATTTCTTTACTGGAAGGGGCGTGACGGTGCAGCGTTGGCGCGGTACACCGGCGATTCTGATCGCTTAGCAGTCGCACGGTCAAATCTTCCGCTCTTTGACGTTATGAACGATACAGGCGTAGTCCGTATGATTTTGTTAATCTTTGATTTGGTCCTTTTTGAATCCTTGAAATCAGTTTTGGAGCGCTTGCCTTTTCTTAGAGCATACTTAGTTCCCTCTGAATCCATAACGTCAGTATTGGCCTCATTAGTAGTAGATTTCTTAGGCGTTCGAACGGCAGCCATGATAGGCTTAAAAGAAGGCCAAGTTTGTGTCGCCACTGAATACATTATTGGCTTGATCAGAATGGTGCGTGGGGATGGGGGAATGTTGTCTACAACGACTGGACTGATCTTACAGGCGAAGCTTTTAGGCTTCATCACATCACTCGTATCAGCTTCACGTCGTAGTGGTACTTTTGGCTCCGCTGCGTTTGCTAAAAAAAGAAAAATAAATAATAGCCGGAAAAAGATTTGATATTTTTTTTTTGGGACAAACCCACCACACTATTCCCAAACCACTGCAACTCCTGAGAGCCAGAATCAACAGTGGCAACCACCAGAAAAGCGCCGAGACAATGAAGCTCGACGTGTCCCGGAGAATGAATTTACCTGTCTTGGATCCTGCACGAAATTAATCAGAAAAGAATAGTGGAGGAGTAGGAAAAATATGTTTCCACTTCCCTCCATGCAAGCAGGACACAGAACAAAGCAAGGCCAATAGGCACAAAGGGACATTACAACTGGGAGAAGCCCAGTTGCCTTGCACCACGGGTAAAAATGACTACTAATATTAATGGGTCCTAAATTGTGAGCTGCTATATTTGATTCCAATAATAGGTATGGCAAAGATTTGATATATGGATAGCTTCCAAAAGAACATCAATTTTTCAGGCCGGAATCTTCGAACATGTATAACTTGGCCGAGAACAATCCTACAAATGTGCCATAAGGAAGTAACTATTGTTTATAGAAAAAAAGTAGTACCTAACTTTTTTCTTTTTCAGAAAAGGCCCAAAAATGTTAAAGCGTGAATGTTCTCCTTTAAAATATGATTTACATTTGCTTAACTGATAGAAAGAGATCTTGACCAACAGTCTGAAGGGCCGCTCTCTTCAGACTGTTGGTCAAGAAAGTATCTCTCTCAAACCAGAGAACTAACCTACCTCTAGTTGCGATGCATTTTATATTTTTCTACCATCTAGCGTTGTTTTTATGCACTGAGATGTCCAAGAAACACGTTGAAAATCCTCTCAACTACTTATGTTTTTGCTTCAATCAGTAAAATGTGTTAACCCGGTAACATTTTAATTTTTTGATTTTCATTTAGAACAAAAAAAGTAACTTAAAATCAAACAGAGATACGTACATGCCCTGTTATTATCCTCTCGTTCCATAAAGAACTGCCTCAGAAGATTCTGAAAGTAACAATTTTACCATTAACTACACAGTTTTACTATATAAAAGATTGACCGCGGTTGGACGAATACTTTAACACACTTAGCATCCTACCCCGCAACTTTATTATTTGCAAATGCAGAAAGGGTGAGGTATTACAAAAAATTACTATCGCTTTAGCTTCAGTGCTCACTGACCATTTTTTTTAAACAAAATCGCGTGTCCAGTATGTCTGCATTGATGAAACACACCTATAAAAAAAATAGTGCGCGCAAACACCCCAGACTGAGTATAAAATCTCGCTTAAAATGCGCTATGTTGAAATCAGTTAAATAACTTAGTACAAACTCGCAGCCGGCTAGGATAGGCTTTGTAATGCAAACATTCGAATCAGCAGGAAACCACTTAAATTATTAGTTATTTCGTTTAGTTTAAATGCATCTTAAATAGGCTTAAATAATACACTTTGTTGGTACTGAAATAGAAATGAAATCATTTGCAGGGCTTAAAAAGATATTTACTTTGCACCACTGTTTTACGTTAACGTTTAAGTTAACTACGAATAGAGAAATATATCTTTCCTATAACTATTATTTACTTATACACCGTGTTCCGGACGATATACATAAACTTCGACCAGATGTTCAAACCACGGAAGTAAGCATTTTTCATTATGGACACATTAATAAATTCTTATTTTTTATTTTTTGTTAATTTTCATACAAACTAAATACCTAGACGTAAATAACCCGATATGCATGCCTCTTTATCCGAATTGGCAACGTCATTCATAACATTTGGCGGGCTGAAACAAATGAAATGCAAATAGTATTTGATAGATTTCAAATTAAGATACTTTCTCACTGCATAGCTCAATTAAATTTCATTAAATGAAATTACAAATATCTTTGTAACGAAGCCTTTTTAAGTACTACTTCCTTTGTTGGATTTGATTTGTAAAAGCCATAGAAGTATTTGCTAAAGTTTATGGATAACGTGAAGAACACGGTGTATAATTATAAGCTATTAGTTTTCCTATAAACCTATACCCACAAAAAGATTAAATACTAACCTGACGATGTATGAAATTCGGTTTCTCTAGTACGTTCATTATTGAAATGATCTTCCAAATTGATAAATTGATGACCGATACAAATAATAGATTAACAATTGAGTTGTTTACCTGAAACACACAAAATATATATAAAAACAAAGGTGATACACTGCACAAAAAGTGGACACTGGCGGCCATTTTGAATACACAGTAACGTCATAAGGGTCTGGTTAAAAATCATTCCATGAGATCCACTGCCTAAATGACGATAATCGTTGCATAATTATGTAACTGTTCGAGACTGATATGGTAACCTAATTCACGTTCACATACAGACTTGACTACAGTTACATCAACTGAAAACCAAATAAATACTTACTTGAATAAACAACGGAACGATTTACGGAATTCACGGATGTTTACTGCCGGAGCGAAGCTCGTCCGGGATCGTTGGGTCACAGACGCATGCGCCAAGAACCTGTGAGTGAAGGGATGCTATTCATCGTCGATTAACGATATATTTTGACAAGATCGTGAAGAAGTTTGTACTATACCTATTTGCAAGCACTGGAAATGTAAGAATTTGATGCTATTGGAATTAATTCTTGCGCCACGTCCTACCCAATTTTCATGTTCTTGAGAACATGTCCAAGTAGATGTAATATAGGAAAAATAAATCACCAATATCAAAAATTCTCATTCATTAGACCGAGCAGTACTAGCTGAATACATGTACATACAAAATACAATACAGGATAATTATTTCTATAAAAATTTCTGCCAGCAGACGCGTGAAAGAAGAAGTAAAAAATAAATGTAGACTATTCCTACTACTAAAGTAGTTCCAAAGTTAATCCAAGGTAAACACAATGTATTTAAATATTATATATTATGATTAATTTGGCTAGTTCATGCTGTTTATTTAAACACGGTGAAAGAGGAAAGAAAGACCGGAGAACTAAAGCATCAGCAAACCCAAGATTACGGATGTTCTCGCATATAATAGAAAGTTTCCACTTAGAATTCGCCAAACATATGCCTGGATCCACGATTTCTATAAGAGAAGACCAAAAGAGGAAGATGATAGCTGAAATGAGTTCTAGGTCACTAGGATTACGTACCTGATGGTACAAGCCACACAAGATGCAACAAAATGGAACGAATGTGTGAACTCCTCCGCTTTTGCAATGATGCATCACCTCTTTTTTGACAGAGAAACTAGGGATAAACTTTGTTTACCCCTCCCCGTTTAGAGCTAGCTGTGTACTTCTTTTCAATGCGTTACAACACTAGTACCTATTGATTTTCCGCTTCGAACAAAGAGGGGAGGAAGTATAGTAGAAAAGCTTGCGATGTGTATAAGTTGTAATAGAGCACCAAGAGTTCTGTATCATTTATAAGGTATCAAACATATTCATCGCTCAGATGACAGACCAACTACAACATACTATGTGAACGTTCTTAGGGGCTTTTGATATGTTTACCTCCTAACTAGTCCAAACAAAGTTACGTAATCAAAAATTGTGTACCAAGAATTTCCCTCTATACCTTGTTTTGAGCATTCGTTGACTGGGCTACAGCGCCGCTTTCCCGATCGTCGTCTCCCTTATGTCACAGTTTTCGGTAGTATCTACCAATTATTTTCTGAAACTGGCAATGAACGGTGCAAAAGGTTACAGTAAAATAAATGTTAAAGATTTTGTTTATGAAACTGAAACTAATCTTTCCTCAAAAATGCAGATGAAATATGGTTTTATGGGAAATGGAAAAATGCGTCTTCTCGGTGGGAATGGTTTTATTGAACGTTTAACAATTAATCATACAAATTACTCTAGATCTCAAATTTCATTTTTACTATTTATTCACCAACCAGCCAGTAACTATAAAGCCTCCTGCAGACACACGCGATTAATCGCGCGGGGCGACATGTCGTGGTCCATTCGCAGTATTTTTAGAGTGGAAATTAGCTTGGCTCGTTGTCGCAGCGCGATTAATCGCGTGTGTCTGCAGGAGGCTTAATACTATCTATACGACCTAAATTTGTGTATTAGATAATGCAAAACGGTATGGTCACACTGTATGTCTCGTGACTTTCGACCAGCCCCTTTATGCTAAAGCTCGAGAAATTGTATCAACCGCACCTGAGGGCTCTGAAGTATCAAAAATCATCATCAGACTCGGAGGATTTCATCCACTAATGTCCTTTCTGGGAGCTATTGGTAATATTATGCAAGGAAGCGGCATGAAAGAAGTACTCGCAGATATCTTTGCGGTAAAATCAATCATTAGAAAAAATGCTCAAATATCATGCTTACGCAAGAGCTGTTCGAGCTCACACACTGCTGGAATAGGCTACTGGAAACCACGTTAAAAAAGCGCTAAGTAGCGCGTTTAAACTAAAAAACAAATAGGTGCCGTGGAAACGTGTGCATATTATGACGATTACAACTTTTTGAATCGTTCTATCTTAGAAACGGTGGCTCGCATAGATAATATAATTTTATGACCTACGAGTACCATTTTTGTCTGAGGTATTTTAATTTCAGATAAAACCCGTTTTGCTGAAAATCGCAATAAAAACTCATTTTTTCGACCTATGTCGTTGAGTATTTTTTTCCAAATACAGTGATGGGAAACTTTCCGATTTTACTTATAATTATATTTTGAACGATTTCACCGATTTTCAGCTTATTGTAAATTTGTATAACAAATATAAACATCTGCAAAACACGTGCCAAATATCAGCCACGTGCGCACCCTTCGTTTGGCAAGGAACCCGACCCTCACCCTTGACCTTCACAGGCATTATACGGGTACGGTGAACAAAATGAAATAGTATGCAGGTATTATTAATGTGGGGTTTCATAACCTAAATTGGATCGTTTAACTCAAGATTTAGATTATTTTTTTAGCTTTTAGGTTGATTAGAGATTTTTAGATTCAGTGCATACATAAATGTATAGAGGAATTATGTTAGTTTTAGAATTGCGTTATTTTGCAGCTATTATTTCTGTAATTGTCATAATGTTTTAAAAAAAAAGTGCTTTATCGTCTCGATATAATAATATGTATTGCAACTATCTATAAGCCTTGCCTCGAATTAATATGTGATAATTATATTCTTAAAACCTATACAGGACATATTAGGTGGGCAATAGAATCAAGCGAGTCAGATATTGGGGTTGAACTATTGATATTCCGAGCGAGTCAATTGTAAACTCTATTGAAATCTCTATTATAATACTTCGTGCCTACCCCAACTTTCGTAAGAGAAGCTCGCCCTTGTCCTTGAGAGCTCCCCTCACGGCAGCTGTTTAGCAAACCTTGACATTGGGTCAGGTACAATACCTTTTGCGAACGTTTTACTCACTGCATAAACGGATCACGATTAACGGTTGCTTTATGGGTTGGTGTTAGGTTTGGGAAACAATCTGCTGCAAAATGCTTGATACATAATTAGCATAGTATTAATTCCGTGTAAATGTGTCGTGTGAAGGTGGCTCATTACGGGTTTTCGCGTTTTGATTTTTTTTATACGCGTTCATCGCCTTTTGGATACAATCGGGATTTTTATATTGGAGCCTTATTTATAAACTAGTACAATGTTGTCAAGGTACATGTAATTTTAAGCTGAAAGTTTGATCATGTTCGCTAATAGCCGTTGACGTGAAAATATGTATTTGCGGACTGGGAGATTAAATCAAATCAACTTTAATCTCACTGCTTTGTTTGTTTTTCCAAATCCATCAGGGAACGTAGTTATTTTTAAATAATTCGTGAGAAAACAAGAATTTTCGTGAATCTTTTGAGAATTTTTCACGTCATTACCACATCATTTGGCACAATGAACATGGTATCTGCGGGATTGCAGATTGAGAGAATTCGAGGCATGGAAGGTTACAAACAGAGGACATTCATGCTGAAGAACGTTCTCATGCACGAAGACCTATACGATTGTAAAAGTGACATTACACCAGATGAAATTAAACATACAGCCTATACAAGTTCAGGAATTTTTTGAAGCCTTTTTAATAGGGTGCGCAAATGGATAATAGATGTTTTTGGGCCATAGACCGTAACCACATCCGATGTATGATCCGACAATCCTTCAACGTCTATTGGGTAGTGAAACTGGATCTGGTCTCGAGTGTTTCCTCAGATCAGGAGACACATTCATATTAGATAGAGGTATTAGAGACGCCCGCCGTCTCTACAACTGAAGAATGTGGATTTCAAGTACACATGGCCACACACTAGAAAGAAGGACAACAAAAAGCACCATCGAAGCAAACAAATCAAAATTATTCACAATATGCAGATGGGTGGTAGAAGCTATTAACGGAAGATTTAAAAGAGATTTCAAAATATTCAGACAACAGTATTTTAATGTAATAATGGAGATCTAACATGATGCTAGATTTTAGAATCTGTGCGGCAATCCGCAGCTAACCCCATATGAAGAGAATGAGCGAGTTCAACAGTATAATAAATGAAAATATGAAATACTCTGGCATTTTATGTTACATGTAATACTTGAATAGACAAAGGGCGACATTTGTAAAAATGCTATTTGTTTTTTATCTTACCTTTTTTAATGGATACAGGAAAGGCGTTAATGTTGTGTGATTGCATACACAATGCATAGATATGCAATATCAGCACCGATGACTCGCTGTCTTTTATTCTTATTCTTTATTACACACGTACAATTTAAATAAACTTTCACATAAGGGTAAGTTATGTACAAAGGCGATTATTGAAGAGTTCCCACATTTCTTCAAATCCCGTTATCAGATTCTGAGCTGATTACCATGGGACCATCTGTGAAGTACCCTTTCAAACAGAAAAAAAATTCCAAATCGGTCCAGGCGTCATCAACAAATTAGGGAACACACATAAAAAAGACACACGAAGTTAGCCTTTGCTCATTATGCTTATTTTGGACTTGAATACATATGCTATCAAAAAATATGAACATTCAGAAAAGTAACATAAATAAAAAAAAAACCGATACGGGGTCCAGCAAAAAATACTAATTGTTCTACAGTCATCACTGACAGTTCGGTTGCGACCGAAATCGAAAAATCTTACGATATTACCCGTTTTATGAAATGTCCTGTAAACCAGGTAAACTCGATCACCCTTTGGTTGCAAACAAAAGCCCCTTGGATCCCTTTCAATGTATTGTAAATGTTCCCCTCATATAGCTGCACCCTTACTGTCAACCCTGACCTTGGATTATAACGTGTATTTTTGCTCGAACCAGCTCAAGCTTGCACGTCGCAAAAGCATAATATAAAAATAGGGTACATTTATAGTGAGGTGAACTAAAGCGTTTTTTTATGTTTCCAGTCAGACGTGTATATTAGGGTAGAGCGAAAAAAAATTTTTTTTTTCGCAATCGCTTTGGAATACCTGTAAAAACTCCACCTACTACCACTACTGAGAGTATAACCTGGAGCATTGAAGAAAATATTCTAAAATGGCGGCGCTTATCGTGTTCTCTCGCTCGCGCACTAGTGCCGTCTATACTCACTCACGCGGGTAGCGTAAGCAGAAAAAAAAATTGTCTTGATGTCTTGACGCGCTCAGTGATCCTTTTTACGAATATTTGCTATAGTTTTCTGTTATTTTTTTCATTGTTACCTGTTTGTTATTGTTATTGAATTTTGTTTTATTGTTAGGTTAAATTTGAGAAATGATTGTGACCCAGTCTTGTTTATATTATTTTTAATTTGAAAAAAAACTATCTGTCAACGCAAGTACAAGCCGCCATTTTCATATCCTTTCTTCATTGCTCCGGCTTATACACTGAAATTACCTCCCGCGCGTTTGGTGAAGCGCGGGAGTGGTGGACTCCCGCGCTTCACCAAACACATCTCAAGGTTACATTTTTTTTGTCGTAAATTAACAGGAAATAAGATCAATGTGTTTTTTTTTACCAATGTTCGTGAATTTCGCTTACAAAATAAGGTATACCTTAAGTGCCAAACAAATTTTTTTGTTTATATTTGGGTGTTAAAAGATCAACTTTTTACAGGTATTCCAAAAAGATTACGAAAAAAAAATGTTTTCGCTCCACCCTAGTGTATATTATGTTGAGTGAAAATGCAGAAACCGGTACCTAATAATCGACGCATGATTTCGACCTTGGTGCGTAAGGGGTTCTAGTTTGTTCTTATTGGTTGACACAAGGCACTATGCGAATATAACCAATGAAAGGGTAGGTATATGCTGGTTTTTCAATAGCAGAAATTAACGTGAAAGTGCAGTTTTGTTGTAGAATATTTACCACTGTCATTCGTGCAACTGTCACAAAAGTAAAAGTTCCCGAGGCCGGACTATAACAATGAGGTGTTTGAAAATTGCAACTTCATTTAAAATATTTTATCTACTCTCATATCGTTAAATTCAAAATACAAAACTCAAAAAGAGTTTTACGAGAGTATAAAAGCGTACTTTACAAATAGTATATCGAAATGTAATTAAAATTATTTCCCTAACAAAATAATGTTATAATATTTTTTATCTACTCTCATATCGTTAAATTCAAAATACAAAACTCAAAACGAGTTTATAATGACGTACTTTACACACAGTATATCGAATTACACTATTTCTCTAACAAAATAATGTTATAATAATTTTTTTTTCATTACTTAACAGATTACAGATCATAGATACATCCATTTGATTTTTTATCTGTGGCTGCGCGCGCTGTGGCCCATGTGCGGTGATAACGGGAATTTTGGCGCCATAATAAGTTTGTATTTCGGTGGACAAATATTAGTGTTTATTAAAATGTCTGATAGTGAAAAAAAATATTTAGATTATAGTTATATAAAAGTGAAATTCTATTAACGTTTCTTGGTGTTGGATTTTCATTTGTATTCTAAATTTTTATTTTTATTTGTTCCAGACTGCACTTATCATCGGTATTATTGCCTGTCGGAGACAGGAACTCTACAATTTACAGTTTCAGGACGTGGAAGTTCACGAAAATACAATGTTAGTAACAATTCGTAATACAAAAATAAAAAAGACCGCTCCTTTAGTATGACAGGAAAATACTATGACATATGTAAAGAATACATGGGTCTACGGCCCGTTTCCTGTAATAAAGCCTATTTTTTTTTTAATTACCAACGCACAGTGTTTTATGAAGACCATTTTTCAGACATGGCTTTTTTATGTAAAAATCTTATAGTTTAAGTTATTTAGATGCATTATTTTGTATCCCCATTTCACTAGCATGTTTAGTTATTGAGATAGAATTTTTTGAAAATCGTCTTTTTTGCAACCAGCTATTTAGAAAAAAAATCATTTCTCTGAAACTAAATATGATACGCAATTATGACCTTAGAAACATCGACGGCGTTTTTTATGCTGCATATTTTAGAGTACAAATAAACTTAAGAACTTTCATAGATCCGGACTTATACGAGGTTTTTCTTTTTTAGTTTTTTTTTTTCTCAGTAATTTTGTCGAATTTGGAAAAGTTATTTATACTGAAATTATGCCCTTTATCTTCCCTACGCACCACAAAAATACCACATCCCAATTGCGTGGAATGTAGAAGTTATACCAAATCAAACAAAAATACAGGCCTTGGAACATGAAATTTTGCAAATGGTTTCTTTTTTAATCGATTTCAAAGAGAAGAAGGTTTTAATTATGTTCGGTTGGATGTGTTTTTTATTTTTTCTGTATTTTCACCGATTTCTTGGTCAATTATGGTCCGATTTTAAACATTTTGTTGTTTGAACGGTTATACTTTCGATTTGGTCCCATAAAAATATTGTTTTGATCTGATAATGACTTTCAAAGAAGCCTAAGTTTAATAGTCGAAATTCTAATGACCAATACATCCCATCAAATAGAAATTTATTCATTGTAATTTCGATTCGAAAGTGAAAACCCAAGCAAAAACAGTTTATTTAGAAGAACTTCTACATTCCACGCAATTGGGATGTGGTATTTTTGTGGTGCGTAGGGAAGATAAAGGGCATAATTTCAGTATAAATAACTTTTACAAATTCGACAAAATTACTAAGAAAAAAAATAAAATCTAAAAAAGAAAAACCTCGTATAAGTCCGGATCTATGAAAGTTCTTAAGTTTATTTGTACTCTAAAATATGCAGCATAAAAAACGCCGTCGATGTTTCTAAGGTCATAATTGCATATCATATTTAGTTTCAGAGAAATGATTTTTTTTCTAAATAGCTGGTTGCAAAAAAGACGATTTTCAAAAAATTCTATCTCAATAACTAAACATGCTAGTGAAATGGGGATACAAAATAATGCATCTAAATAACTTAAACTATAAGATTTTTACATAAAAAAGCCATGTCTGAAAAATGGTCTTCATAAAACACTGTGCAACGTGGAAAATGCACGCAACAGAGAGTTGGCATCAACAAATTTGGAACTTTAGGTAAAACTATAGCCGATTATCTACAACTTCCAAGTTCAGAGCAGTATACTGGACATTGCTTCAGACGGACGTCGGCGACCTTGCTTATTGACGCCGGTGGGGATATCACTACGCTA
Organism: Agrotis exclamationis; assembly: GCA_950005045.1. Classification (NCBI taxonomy): domain Eukaryota; kingdom Metazoa; phylum Arthropoda; class Insecta; order Lepidoptera; family Noctuidae; genus Agrotis; species Agrotis exclamationis. The sequence continues at coordinate 3,025,630 of OX465416.1, forward strand.
AAGCGCCACGGTGGATGGAAATCGACGGCCGTGCCAGAAGGCTATATAGATGAGTCCATGACAAACAAAATATTGGTGTCTAACTCAATTCTAAACTCCATAGCAAATAATACAAATGAAATCAATATTAATGTACCAGTTGCACCTACACCAAGTACGAGTACGTCTAACGCCAACGCAACACAATTCCATATTCATATCATAATTGTAATATACAAAATGTTAACAATTACATTAACCAATAAATAAACTGTGTCAATCTTTATCTTTTATTTGATAAATTCGTGTTCAATGAAAGTAGATAAAGTAGTGTATGAAACTGTACATAACTAGGTATTATACACTCGTGTGATACTTTTAAAAAACTCGCTTCGCTCGTTTATAATACCCCTCATTATGTACCAGTTTCATAAACTACTATTTTTTCACACCGCTTGCTCGTAAATGTCACATTATAATGTCATGCATGTCATGTAAAGCAAGTCATTGTTGCCTCCCACTCAAGCCGGGCAATAATATTATACTAAATTTCATTATTCCCGTGGGTATAATGTGATTTGAATTTGGAATCTTGTTCCTAGTGGAAACTTATGAAAAATATGTATCCAATATTTTTTTAATGTTGCCTGTTCCATAGTCGAATAAATAGAATAGTAATTAAAAATAAACTTTAAAAAAATAACAATGGAGACGACAATAGTTTTTTAAAGATATTGTACGATAATAAAACTGGTAAAAGTGCAAATAAAAAAGAAAAATAGAACACTTTTAAAAACAAAAGCGCATCATTGGTACGAGTTGGGCGCGCAATGAGACAATTTCATCTACGACTGTTAAAAGTAATTCAATAAAATGTCCAGTGGCGAAAGCGATTTAACTCCTGAATTTATTAAAAATGAAGCAAACGGAATAACCAACAACCTATAGCCAGAAAAATATAAAAAAAAATATATAAAAGCGTACGAAGATTTTAACATATGTAAAACAACCAAAAGCATCAAATCTGTGTCAGAATCGGTGCTGTTAGTTTATTTTCAGCATTTATCATGACACAAAAATCAAGTAGCCTGTGGTGCATAATATTCAAAACTCAAATCAACAATAAGCATCAAGCATAACATCGAAATCCACACATATAGGAAGTTATTAGCATTTCTGAAGAGGAAATCTGAAGGTTATCGGGCCAAGAAATCTAAAATATTTACAGCTGAGCACGTAGAAACGTTCCCGAATGAAGCCCCAGACCACAGCTTTCTTGCCACAAAAGTAAGTACTTATCTAAGATAATATTTATTTTTAGTTAATGAATTAAACTAATTTAAATAGATACTTTTTTTACTAGTGACCCGTATGCTTCTCATGGTTACGATCTATAAATACATGCAACTTATTAAAACATAGAGATATTTTACGTCTTAGTTACATATTACAATAAATAGATTCAATTCTATTTGATGTTCAACGGTACCTTCTAAATACATACTCGTATAATCGATACGTTTTTTTGAACGCGTAATATCAGGAACGTAATGGTTCGTCATTGAAAATAATATTATAAAGTTTGTCCTGAAGATACTTAACATGTATTTATGTTGGTACTTACGTAAACGCGTAACCGTCTATTTTTTGTTACAGGTAGCCCTAATTTTTGGAGTAAATGGCGCCTGCCGTGGAATTGAACTGGTCAATTTAAAAATCGAAGATATATCAAAACCTTCTGCTGAATTGATATTAGTAAATTTGACCGATACTTAAACAAAAAGAGAACAATCATTTATTGTGCGTGGACAATATCTTAGGTTTTTTGAAAAATATATAGCTCTCCGCCCTACAACATTGAACAATGTGTACCAGGCAAGCAATGGGCAAAAATAAGATTGGCGCTATGCCGAAAGACATAGCAAATTACCTGAAGTTGGATAATCCCGAGCTTTACACGGGCCATTGTTTTAAAAGGACTTCAGCTACATTGTTAGCAGATTTCGGAGCAGACATGACTCAAATTAAGGGACATGAAGGATGGAAATCAGATACCGTAGCGGAGGGCTATATAGAAAACACTATGGGAATGAAAAGTAAAATAAGTAGCCGTATTAGGGATAAAGTACACTTGAGTACGTAGTGGGAACCATCATCACCGCAACCATCCACATCAAAAAAATTAACATTTAGCTCAACACCTGAACAACCTTATGAGATTCAAACTTCCGCGGTCGAGGCGAGCGCTTCCCACTCCGTCTCACCCCGTAGCATGGCCTCGACCAATACCGGGCGCGAGAGGTCTCCGCATGTCGCCGTCGTGAGGACACGGCGGTGCTCTGCCCAAGCGGGGCAGTCCTGCACCGTTTCCACTGTGTCCTCCGGGCGATCTTCGCAGTGGTGACACCCAGGCGTTTCTTCCCTCCCTATCCGACACAGGTACCTCTCGAAACTTCCTTGTCCGGTGAGGATTTGCGACATGCGGTAAGTCAGGACGCCGTAACGTCTATCCAGCCAATCCTCAAAGAGGGGTCTTACCGCCGCGATTGCGGCGTGCCGAACCTCGGTGACAGTCGTTGCCTCGATACTGCCCTGAGATCGCGCCGGACCTCTTCCCGCCGCGCTGCGACTTGTCGGGGCAGCGGAAATTGTCCCCGGCGCTGCGCCTCCACGCGCCACTCATAGACGCGCTGGAGGGCAGTCGCCTCCAGATCCCAGGGCAGTAATCCGGCAAGGAGGTTGGCCGATTCGCCGGCGAATGATAGCCAGGACTAACGCTTTTACGTGTTTATCAAGACACGGAGGAACTCGCTATGATAAATGGTTACCACAGCTCCACAGATCAACCTCGGCAAGCGCGGCATAACCTGGAAAATCGACCTGGGCGTCTGTAATTATTTAGCCACAAACTCCTCAAAGTACACACATCAAAAGTGTCTAGGGATCAAGCATTTTTATGCGGATTTCTTGAGATTGAGATGTGGCTTTGTAATAAATTTATGATTTTATAAATTTATATGGATCCTTTTTGGTGCATTTCATAATTTGAATCAGGAACTGTGAATCAAATTCGAGTAAAAGATGAAAATCAGCTGTCAATATTTTCCCTATAAAAACATACAACGCATTGAAGACATTATTAGTGCTACTGTTTCCCTACTACTGATTAAAACCAACGTTATTATGGAGCGGTGACGTCATTTAAGCAGGGAAGAAATGCTCAGAGCCGTGGGAATGATAGAAGCTGGTTCCCGGCAACGTACTGTGGCTTTAGCTCTGAATACAAGTCAGAGTGTTATCAGTCGACTTTGGACACGTTACCGAAGCACTGGTACCGTGGCTGAGCGCCATGGAGGACGGTATCGCTGCACCACACGGAGACAAGACCGATACATTCAAATCTTAACTCGAAGAGCTCCAACAATAACCGCCATGATGTTAGCCGTGAGGCTTCATCACTCTTCAGGGAACTTAATTAGCGACCAAACAGTCAGAAACCGCTTGCATGAAGTGAACCTTCATTCCCGAAGACCGCTACGGGTACCACCTATAGCAATGCACAATCGTAGGATTCGATATCAATGGGCTCTTGAACACAGAAATTGGGCAGAAGAACAATGGCGTTTCGTGTGCTTTTCTGATGAGTCTCGTTTCGGTATGAGACCGGATACAAGACGTATACGACACTGGAGAACCCCTGGACGCCAACAGCGATTAAAATCCTGCCAGGAAGTCCATCCTTATAGTGGTGGAACCATCATGGTATGGGCGGGTATTTGGATCGGCGGAAGAACTGAGTTGATTTGGATCAGAGGCAACCTCAACGCTCAAATTTATGCTGAGACGATTGTATCAGACGTCATCGTTCCTCTACAAGTGCAAATCGGTCCCTTATTTCAGTTACTGACTCTCGCCGCAGCTAACATCAATGTCCTGCCCTGGCCTGCTCAGTCGCCAGACTTGAATCCGATTGAGCATGCATGGGATATGCTACAGAGAAGAGCTCTGCCGAATATGGAGGGTATTCAGTCGCAAGAAGACCTTTTTTTGTTGTTGCAACGAACATGGGCGGCCATTCCACAGCGTGATTTGGATGAACTCATTTTGAGTATGCCAAACCGATGTTCTTGTGTTGTTAGTGTTCGCGGTAGAAACACGGATTATTAATTGTTTAAGTTACCCAATAAAATTTTAAAGAAAACTGTTATTTCAGTCTTTTTTTCGAACTTTTGTGTTAGTGGTTCAAATGTCAAAAATCCCTTTATTAGGAAAATGGCAAATTTCTTTATTAATGCAAAGGTGACTTGGTTTATCGTTACTGTGACAAACGAAAACACTTTATTTGATGAATCCTTAAAGAAAATTTTAATTAATATCAATCAGGAGAAAAGTTATTGCAAAAATATATGTTGAACCCTAGACACTTTTGATGTGTGTATTTCAGACACTAAGTAAAGAATACATATTCGTAATGTGTAAATAAAATAATTTGTATACTTAGATACGATCTAAAATCGCCTTGAACCATGGCATTGGAGTTATGAAATGTGGCACAAAGCCATGATGTTCTTACAACTAAGTTGTGATCGTTATCACAGGACGACCACTGCCTGATTCATTATTATTTTTCAACATTTTAAATGCTCACGTGTACCAGACTCGAGCCGAGTTAGCAGCCTCTCCCATACAATCAATACCTAGGGGGAATGCAACCCTCAGGTAGAATACGTACTTAATAGTAACCATGGTAGCAGGCAGACTAACAGGGGATCCGCACCCCACTTAATCTAGCTGGCTAGAATTGAGGGTTGCTATGGAAACGGGGAGATGGGAGGTCGGTCGAACGCGCATGGATTACTTTTCCTATGGAAACAGGAAATTGCGAGACGAGTTGCTGTAAGGGCCTCATAACACCAAAACTTCAAATTGCATAACTGTGATTCGTTCTAAAAAAGTATATATAAACATTAAAAATAAACATACTATAGCAGGTGCTCCTTATTTCGTCTATTGCCACTAAGCAGGCAAAAATTAAAGCACCGAGCATCAATTTACAGAACCTGTTAGATTAACAAAAAAAAACGACACGCACAGCATATTATTATATCAGCAAAACCTAACGTTATAGTTTATACGGAACCCTAAAATCGACCTCGCAATACTATGAGGGCTTTGATATTTCGATTTACATTTAACCTGATCTGTGTTGAGTCTGTGATATGGGAGGAAAGGGGGGTAGACAGGGAGGACAATATTGATTCATAAGCCCCTCCTGATTAACTTGCCTAGCTACGATAGGCATACTTCCTGTTTAATACATTCTTTTATTCGTATTAAACATTTTTGAGTTTTTTTTAGCGTGGTCAAATCATCATCTGAGTCCGGGAAACCTACACTGGTTTGATCTAGTCAGTACAAGGACAGGCTTGTACTGACTTACTAACTAAAATCCACGGTATCCTTCAATAGCCCTTTACGTTCCGGGGTCACGGTAATTCGGTAATCCCACGACCCCAGCAGGCTTTGGACTTCTAAAGGGGGGGGGCGTCATTGAGCTGACACTCTTTGAGGCACGCGTGGAACACAACGCGCCGTATCAAACAAAAGTTACGAGTAAAAACCACTTTATATCAACATTTATTTTTTCAGATCCAGAAAGAGGTGGCGAGACGACCTGGACATGACATCTATATCACGAGGGTTAGATCGATGATAACACCTCTTGAAAGGTATTGTGAGAAGTCTTCGCCCAGCAGTGGGACATATTAGGCTGAAGATATTTTTATTAATTTAATATGGGTTATGTCTTGGCCTCAATCTAATTCAGAAGCAAAGATGATACCTCAGACAGGATGATGGTCGCCAGGAAGGCGGCCTTGATAAGACATAAAGGCATTGCCAGACATCGAGTTTGGCGGGGTGCGACGCTAGCGTGGCGTGTCCTTGGCGTGCTCACGTACTATGAAAATATAATGTAAATCGTCACACAAACCAAGCTAGCGCCGACGTTTAGGGGATCGCTTATCTGTCACAGCAGGTTACAGAAGCATGTAATGCCGTTGCCCGAGGTAAAATTCTAGATGGATCCTACCCACCTTAAACTAGCCGTGCCCGCGACGTCGTTCGCGTGGATGTCGGAACTTAACAATGTGTTTTTTAGTGATAAGTTCTTAATTCACGCCAAGTTTTTCATATAAACCCTGTATTTAGATTTTTCAAGAATATTTTTTGAAGCAGGCAGTACCTTTAAAATGCTCCTGGATTAGAGTAGTTTGTTTACTGATTTATGTTGGTATAGGAAAAAAAATGCTGGAACATCGAACTCTAAATCCTATTCCAGCGCGCGTGAACGTAAACGTGTTCGTGACTAATACGAAAAAAAGAGGTAAAACTCCGAAACAAATTAAATAGATTTATTTGTCAGAGAAACATGTACCTACAATGGATATACACAAAAGATTAAGATTAACGAGAAAAATAATAAATCTAAATAATGATTAAGTAACAAAAATAAGAAGGATTTGGGCTCAGCTTATGTGTAGGTGTAGGGATACAAAGGGTAAGATTTAGATTTTGAAAAGGAGGACAATTTTATAAACTTGTCAGATATTATGTTAATCGATAAATTTGATTTATCCTATAACACCTCTATTCCAGGTTTTTGTATGACTATTTTCCTAATGCCCGCTCTATGCAAATAAATGATTCTGTTCTATTCTGTTCTGTTTTATTCTGTTCTGTTTTATTCTACTCCATTCCACTCCGTTCCACTCTATTCCACTCCACTCCACCCCACTCTACTCCATTCCTCTCCACTCCACCCTACTCCTGACCACTCCACTCCATTCCATTCAAAATGCCCCCCACGGCTCCGATGACAAGCCATTACTCTTTTCATGAATTTTTCCATGATTAATTGTGCACAGAGATGTGGCTGTATCTCACCGATGACGCATTGGATTTCCGATTTGAGCTCAGGAATTGTTTCGGGTTTACTCGCATAAACCCGATTTCAAGTAAGGTCCAATCACGCCGCCTGACCAAAATTCGCACCAGACAGTTACTCGTTGTGGGTGCATTTGTTACTTATCTCATGGATTGCATGAGGATTTTCGGAGTCACAAATTCATCTGGAGTTTTATTCAACACCAACCAAGCGCTACAATACTATAGACAACTAGCTGTCAAATTTAACGTTTTATTCAATTCGGTTTGTCAGTTATACAAGATGACGTGAGTGCAAAGTGTTTCTGTGATTGTAAATTGATATTAGCGGTTTTTCTTGAGGAAATTGTTAGTGCGGCCAGTAGAAAGTTTTATATGTAAACTGGTATTGCTTTGTTTTAATCAGAATGTGTTTTGTCTGTTGGGTTAACTATGAAATGAAGACCATAATGCACATTGTTGTAACTCCAGAGAGGTAATGCTTGTTGACATTTTATTGATGTTTATAACTGGTGCATTGTAATTAAATGGTTCCAAAAATGGACAGATGTCGAAACTTAATATCATCTTGATATATTCAAATTTTTAACTTATTTTACTCTTACTATTATTATTTGCTATATGCTAGTTGTAAATTTGAAAAATACTGATGTTTACCAGTAATGGACGTATGTGTCCATTATTGGGTATTTTATAGGAATCCAGTTATGGACATTGATAAAAATGATACTTATTCTTTGTTTTAGAAATGGCTCCTATAAAAGATTATACGCCTCAACAAATGGGCTGGGCTATTGAAGCAGTAAAAAAAGGGTTAAAAATATCCGAAGCAGCCAAAAAGTTCAATGAAACTTTTTTTTTTAAGCGGTGAAAAATGCTTAACTCATACCCGAACCGTCCAGGGGACGGCTGGGTTATGTGGGGCTTGCACCCACTATTCATTATATGGAAATGCGCTTCAACGGAGAAGATGGTTTTTTTTTATCGGAAAATTGGCATCGACTAACTTTCTCCATTTGTGGCGTTTGTTTATGGTAAATTGTATGTGACACATGGCTTTTGATTGTCAGCTTGTCAGCCATTACAAGAGTTTTTGGTGATCTGCTTGTTTTAATAAGATTCTTCCCTTATACACAACATTTGGCGACGAGTCGTTGTTCACGTGTGTTATTATTGTATGGACACTAGTTATTGTGTGTCAAATGACCACGGCGGAGCACCCAACCCGGAAAACGTTAAATTATAAATGTTAAAAATACGTACTTTTAAAATAATGTTGGAGGAATGTGGTGTTTCTTTATGGTAAATTGTATGTGACACATGGCTTTTGATTGTCAGCTTGTCAGCCATTACAAGAGTTTTTGGTGATCTGCTTGTTTTAATAAGATTCTTCCCTTATAAACAACACCATTTTTGTAAAGAGTTTTCACAATTATAACGCGTTGTTCTTTCGAAAAGCGCTCCATTTTTAATAATCGGAATAAACAAAGTTGACATCTGTCAAATTTCAGAGTTTGAAATTGAAATCTTTTTTTTTCTCATGCAGGTGGCAACTCTTAAAGTTCTCGGTTATTAACATACAAAAGAAAATTTAAAGGGCGTCACCACGGCTAAGATAGGTACTATAATATTTTATCTTAAGATACCATATCGCTCGCCATTCAATTCAATGGACCATCAAACACGACGAAGATAATATACTTAGATTTCATATTTTCGTATCTTAAGAAAGAGTGCAATATGAGAATTTACCGTAAGATTACATTTCTGTCATAAAATATAAAATAAATCTTACCTTAATCTTAAGATACAAAATGCGTCGTCGTCTGTGGCCTAATATACAAGGTGTTAAAAAATCAACTGCAGTAATTTCGTGTGCGTATTCGGTATCAAAAACCAAGTACATTCCAAAGAAAAAATTTTTTTTTCGAGCATTTTTTTTCAAAAAAAAAAATTTTTTTCAAGCATTTTTTTTGGTCATGTTAATGAATTTGATTGCTCTTTGAGGTCGTTCACCCGTGTGTAGCGTTCACAGCTGATTCCAACTTTCCCATCACATTTTGCAGACTTTGGACTGGCAATTTATCGAAATACTTACAAATAACTTATTTTATTGGCCATATTAAAAGGCCAATAGAAATATGCTTGAAAAAAAAATTAATAATTTTGAAAAAAAAATTAAAAAAATTTTTTTTTTTTTTTAAATGCTCGAAGACAAAAATTTTTTTTTGGAATGTACTTGGTTTTTGACACCGAGTACGCACACGAAATTCCTGCAGTTGATTTTTTAACACCCTATATTGTAATATAACATCTTAAGATAAAATATTATAGTATCGTATCTTCGTCGTCTGTGATGGCCTAAGATATATTAATATAACATCTTAAGACAAAATTTTATAGTATCTTAGCCGTGTGTGACGCGCTTTATAGATCTGACGATTTTTTGTAGTTTTTTTTTCAACAAAATGTATCACTTTCTTTTATGTCAAAATCATATTTATAGAGGGCTGTTTCCGCGATATCTGCAACGCGTCGTCCAGACGCATAACAGGGGGAGGGGACGACGGGGGGATTCGCTCGGGGAGACGCGCGGCCTGCGGACATCTGCAGCACCAAATATGGTAATGCGTCATGCATCTCCCGACCAATCACAGAGCCGCCGCAGTACAGGCGCATCCATCCTTTTTTCAATGAATAGGGCGGAGCTGTTGTCTACGCGTACTTATTGATTTACGCGCTATAGATTCTGGGTTTTCGGTGCTTATAGGTCGGTTGGCATGAAGGGGATAAAATATACGTTGGCCATAAATCATTATCAATTTCCTACCCTTCAAATTAATTCAGTTTTATGGGGATGGCTCCAAATAAACGGTACCCGTATTTATGTTCTACTCGTATGTGTAACGGATTTACCTTGTTTATAAATATGTCGTTAAAAACATAAGGGAGATTAAAACACAATGCTTTCTTTGGCAAACGATGCTGATCTAACAATACGACCAGAGAGCACGAAATAGGAGCGTGTAGCCTACGCGGTCTTCTTTCATTCCCAGTCGTCCCCGTGAGGTTTGCCACCGGAGGCAAATGGGAATTAAAATTCCCAGTCGCCACCGGCGGTGACTGGGAAGTCATTGCCCCCACTTCAGTTTCGCTGTACATTGCTTTCTCCATCGTAGAAATTTAAGATGTATTTTTAATCCCCGACGGAAAAAGAGGAGTGTCATAAGTTTCACGTGTCTGTCTGTCTGTGGCATCATACAGCCCGAACGGATGAAGCGATTTCAATTGAGTTTTTTTTTTTATTATTAAATGTTACTTACGTGCAACTGTTCTTAGACATGTTTGATGAAAATCGGTTGAGCCGTTTAAAAGTTGTGGGGATGAAAGTGGGGAAGAATAACCGAATGTCTGCAAATATACTCGAGTGTGGTGAAAGTTGTGTTGGGGGTTTTTTAATTGAATTCTTTATCACTAGGAGACTAAGGAGGACAGGCCTGTTGGTCTAGTGGTTAGTGACCCTGACTGCTATGCCAGAGGTCGTGGGTTCGATTCCCACCCAGGACAAATGTTTGTGTGATGAGCACGATCATTTTTTCTGTGTCTGGGTGTAATTTATCTATAATATGTATGTATTTAGAAATATATAAGTATGTTTATCAGTTGTCTAGTACCCATAACACAAGCTCTGCTTAGCTTGGGACTAGATGGCGTTGTGGGATAGTTGAAGAATATTATAAAAAAAAAAAAAAATTGTCGCGGAGACATGTTGCCAGACTTTTAAGCCGCATTTTCACTAGTGGACACTTTAGTCCTACGACTCCGTCGGTTCACACAAAACACACTTATGCGTGATGTCGCCCGACTTCACTTGCATCTACGGGTCGCGGGACTTGTCGTAAGTCGACGCTAGTAGTCTTTGTCGTAGTGTGAACTAGTAATGTTGTTGATAAATAGGTTTGACATTTCATGTCAGACATATTTATACCGAACATTGGCCAAGTCGATACAGTTGAATGAAAGTAACTTCATTCATTTAACACATAAAATTTATTCAACACGTTTAGACTGGGGCTGGTTTTTTGTTGTCCGGAACAGAAATGGACAAAGAACTTATAAAAATAATTTACAATATATTTTGTTTTCTAAAAAAGAAATTGATGCAACGTCGCGCCTGTTATTCCAGAAGGGTTAGGCAAAAGTGTAGGTACCTAATTGTACACCCAAATTCCGCCAGTAATGTTTCTACATACCATGTGATATCATCATCATCATCATCATCAGCCTATAAATGTTCAGCCTGTAAAGGTGTTGAAATAAATTACACAAAGTAATGCGCCTGACGGGGTTCGAACCCACGACCTACAACTCGTAAGTCGAGGCCGATACCACTGGGCCACCACTGCTCACAAAAAAGACATAAGAGCGTCTTTATAAAGTCAAGCAAACATTGATCAAAAAAAGTTTCCCGCTGTCCCTCAAACATTTAACACAATGATTGCCACGTGCGAAAATACAAACCAAGATTTATTAAATAAATGACCAAAGTTTACAAATGTCAAATCATCACTGTACAGATTTCACAATAATGCAGCGGGTGTAGAGAAACAATATTGTGAAGAAGCGGGAGAAGTACAAATTCCATCACAGTATCAACATTTTGTTTTGGCAAATTATGCTGAAAATGGGTTGAGAATCATAGTTTTTTGCTCTCAAACTGCAAAACATGACAGAGATAGATCTCAGAATTAAGTAGCGTATAGCGGTGGAATCTTCAAATCGTGCACGCAGCCCTTCTCACAACTCTATTCTATCCACGGTGACTTAGGAAGCACAGTGGACAACACTAACATAAATTGCCACTGGTTTATACTCTTATGAGTAGCAGAACAGAGGAATCTTACTTCATCTTATTCTCATTAATCAAATCACAAGTACCCGGTTGGAATTCAAAATCTTATAAAACGGATTAGGTACGAAATAGCAGCCATGAATGCCATTAAGACAGTTTTTCCACATGTGATAGTCCACGGCTGTTATTATCACTATAACAAAGCAGTGTGGCCTAAAGCTAAAGAACTTTGACAAAGTCCAATCATCCAAGTAAAATAAGAGAAGTACAGCTAAGCGCTGTACTTCCATTGTTGCCAGCAACTGAAATTATGAAAGGCTGTTCATATATTACACGCAAACCTAGTAAAGATGAAGATATAAAAAAAATCCGAACCTATATACAGGGTGGATTTTGTAATGCCACCTGGAGGGAAAGTATTCTTAATACTGCAGATAGAAAATTTTACTCAAAGGAAACATTCCTTTATTTTTGAATAGAAACTATAGAGAGCAAACTGCATTCAAAGATTCTCGAAAATTCTCTTCTCCCACACCCGGGAATCGAACCGGCTAAAATCTGAAAAAATTATACCCTGTACTTTTATTGCATCTCTCTCTCTAACAAACATGATAAATTAAATGAAAGGAAAACCAGGAAATCTTAAATTAATTTAATTATTTACAAAAAATACTGTATAATTAAATTCATTTAAGATTTCCTGGTTTTCCTTTCATTTAATTTATCATGTTTGTCAGAAGATTTCATCCATATAATTGACCCTAACGATCGATGCAATAAAAGTACAGGGTATATTTTTTTTTAGATTTTAGCCGGTTCGATTCCTGGGGGTGGGAGAAGAGAATTTTCGAAAATCTTTGAATGCAGTTTGCTTTCTATTATATTCAAAAATAAAGGAATGTTTCCTTTGAGTAAAATTTTCTATCTACAGTATTAAGAGTACTTTCCCTCCAGGTGGCATTACAAAATTCCACCCTGTATATTAATCGATTGTTATTATCGATACATACTCATTTTGCTTCGGGAAAACAACCACTAGAATTTCACGCTGTATATTATAGTACGGTTGGCAACCCTAGCTTAGATAGCCCCGCGACCCCGGAGACAGTCCCACTGACGCGACTCACATCCTAGCTAGCAATGAAATATCGATTCCCTCTGGATTCGTGACGCGCCTTTTAATTGTAATTTGGTCATATTTCTTTTTTGTGGTCTTGTCTTAGTCCCCTAGGAACGCTCGCCAGAACCTGTTGCGACAGAAGTTCAAGGTTTTCTGAAACTGGGTGGGGGAAGCCGGGTTTAAAAGCAAAATGTCTAATAAATTATGCACAGCCCGGCGCGACCGTGATCTTGACTACAGTTGGCAATGCGCCAGTGTTTCACAGTGCACCCCAGAGGGATGGAATGTGCTTTCTCTTTCAAAGCACACGCGACGCGGACGAGAAATTCGAAAAGTCCACTTTAGCACAAATATAATTATGGTCTTATTGAAACTTTCCTTTTCTTTTTCTGACTATAGCAAACAGTGCAATTAAAATATCTGATGGCCTACCATGACGTCTTAAAGCGAGTCGTTGTTTTTCGTCTATTTTGTTGAATAATATAAACTAATTATTTTAAAATTAAAAAAGGCACCTAATGTAAAGCTTTTGGACGAAATATAAAATAAAACCCGAGTAAGTTCGAGTGAAAACATAGTTTTTGAGAATTGTATAAGTGTTTGAATTTCTCTTGGTCGAGAAACAATAGAACGCGTCCACACAGGGCGAACATTCTCGCCAGGCAGTTTCCTCGCGCGGTAAATGCCTCGCGAGGCTGCTCGCTCTGTGGACGCACCTATTGAACGTGGATTACTGACCACAAGTGAAAATAAAAAGCCGACAGCGGCGAATGCGCCGGCGCTCCAGGCCGCCAGCGCGACGTTGTCCCCATACCATCGCTTCTAGGCGATAGTTAACTTCACAGTTGATTTTTCTAAAGGTTTTTTTTTCTATTTTGTAAATAATGTGCTTTTTAGTGTTTTAGTGTATATATAGTTAGTAAGTAGAAAAATACTTAATATTTTCACATTTTATGTTCAACGCCGGATGAAAAAAACTCGTTTCTTTAAAAGCGAACGGGTCTAAAGATACGCTGTGGCAAGGTCAATAAAAACCTCATAGTATACCTTCGAACCCCCAGCCACTAACCCAACATCAATATATTCTGATCAACTTTTGTGGAAAACCTTATCAAAATTCATAAATTCCATTCGAGACGGTCTGTGGGGTTGAATTCCACATCGCAATGTCTCCCTTTCGCGACCCAGGGCCTGCAGTCTCGACACAGATAGCGATGCGATCGCTAAATATTAACGAAAAAATTTGCATGCCATAACGACTGTCACAATTATTGCAAATCTTTACATCCGAGATAGCGAGCAAAGTCGGTAATTATCTTGACTTTGCGGTGTCGCTATGATAACGAAACTCATATTCATAGTGCGGTAAATTAATTATATTTTTGTCATGGCTTCTAGGCTTTAGTGCCAATAGTGTGGATAAATATTGGCAGCAGTAATTATTATAGGGAAAATTGATAGATAAGATTTTCTCAAATAAAATAAATACGAGTATAAACCTTATTATGTTAACACTTTATTTCATCGAAATGTTTAAGTATCGCTTACCGTTTTTAAGAATACTCATAACAAGGAACTTATTAGTTTGCTTCCTTGCAACACCTAGAATTTCAACATGTCTAAAACGCAAGTTGTCAATGTCAAGTTTGTTTGTGTGGGTAAACATAGTTGCACGAATTTAAAATAACGGCAATAAACTGTTTCTTGTTTTTTGTAATAGTCGACATCGACTTGGATTGCCATTAATTAAAAAATAGAATAGAATAGGAAATTACTGTTTCCATGGACAGCGACACAGGCGCAGGCCCGCTGCGTGCCAGCAACTTGAGCGTCAGATAAGTACAACCTACGACTAATTTTTATTCCTACTTTTAGTACAAAATGTTAGTAGCTACTAGTACCGAAATATTCAGTTTACATAACGATTTTTTTAATGTTTCAGGCGTAGGCGTACGCCACGCGTAACATCAACCCAAATAGTTGCACTTTTAGCAACTTTAGAAGACCACCCATTTCTTTACACACGGAAATTTACCGGCTTGCAGGGCCGGGAAAATTACGAAACGGGATGGAGGGAGGTTGCCGAGGAGCTCAACAATCTCCCCAACGGATCCGTTAAGACACCACAGCAGTGGATGTCGGTAAGTCTCTTGTTGCACTTTTAGCAACTTTAGAAGACCACCCATTTCTTTACACACGGAAATTTACCGGCTTGCAGGGCCGGGAAAATTACGAAACGGGATGGAGGGAGGTTGCCGAGGAGCTCAACAATCTCCCCAACGGATCCGTTAAGACACCAGAGCAGTGGATGACGGTAAGTCTCTTGTTGCACTTTTAGCAACTTTAGAAGACCACCCATTTCTTTACACACGGAAAATTACCGGCTTGCAGGGCCGGGAAAATTACGAAACGGGATGGAGGGAGGTTGCCGAGGAGCTCAACAATCTCCCCAACGAATCCGTTAAGACACCAGAGCAGTGGATGACGGTAAGTCTCTTGTTGCACTTTTAGCAACTTTAGAAGACCACCCATTTCTTTACACACGGAAATTTACCGGCTTGCAGGGCCGGGAAAATTACGAAACGGGATGGAGGGAGGTTGCCGAGGAGCTCAATAATCTCCCCAACGGATCCGTTAAGACACCAGAGCAGTGGATGACGGTAAGTCTCTTGTTGCACTTTTAGCAACTTTAGAAGACCACCCATTTCTTTACACACGGAAATTTACCGGCTTGCAGGGTCGGGAAAATTACGAAACGAGATGGAGGGAGGTTGCCGAGGAGCTCAACAATCTCCCCAACGGATCCGTTAAGACACCAGAGCAGTGGATGACGGTAAGTCTCTTTTAAAGATTGAGTTTGTTTTTAATTATAAGTACATACATGCAGCGTCAGTTTTATTATAATTTACTTGAATAAATGATTCTGATTGAAGGTTTGGAAAGACTTAAAAATCGCGCTTGTAATAAGGCAGCAAAATTAAGAAAAGAACACATTCGCATCAGCAATCGAGGCGTCGGCGTCGTCACTGCTCCCTTGACCGAGGTCGAAAGACGGATTATTTCCATTGTTGGTGTAGATTACACATTTGGGACAGACTGCTCGGACGCTATGCCAGAAAAAGATGTAAGTTGTGATCATTAATTTCATATTCTAAATATGTATTTGAATGATAATAAAATTAAAATAGCCTTACCGCTATTTCCAGTCATTACAACATGATATGGAGGCTGGGGTGGCAAGTTCGGAGGTTCTCACCTTACCTGTGTCTCAGAGCAAGTTTTAAATTGATAATTCAAAATGTAATGTTACTTTAATTTTAATGTCCCTAATTATTTTATTACAGTTGAAGATGTCATGGACTTTGGTATTTTAGTAATGGTTTTTACTGTATACATACACCGTGTTCTTCACGTTATCCATAAACTTTAGCAAATACTTCTATGGCTTTTACAAATCAAATCCAACAAAGGAAGTAGTACTTAAAAAGGCTTCGTTACAAAGATATTTGTAATTTCATTTAATGAAATTTAATTGAGCTATGCAGTGAGAAAGTATCTTAATTTGGCCTATGTTGCCGCTTAGTGCAAATACTATTTGCATTTCATTTGTTTCAGCCCGCCAAATGTTATGAATGAAAATACGACGTTGCCAATTCGGATAAAGAGGCATGCATATCGGGTTATTTACGTCTAGGTATTTAGTTTGTATGAAAATTAACAAAAAATAAAAAATAAGAATTTATTCATGTGTCCATAATGAAAAATGCTTACTTCCGTGGTTTGAACATCTGGTCGAAGTTTATGTATATCGTCCGGAACACGGTGTATATTAAATTATATAATGTGTTCAAAACTGCACACTAATGTTACCAAAATATTAATTAACGTATTTAAATACACACACCGGCAACAGACAATGCAACCGATTGGCCCAAAAAAATGAAACCCCTTGTACACAATTGAAACCTATGCTGAACGTAAGCAAGCCCTAATCATTACTGACATTTTTTTAATATGGGGCAAAGAAATCTAACCGAGTAAAAAAGGATACAGGGTAACAAACATTTGAAAAAAATGAGGATTTGTTTAAGACGCGGACTGACTACGATTTTAATCGCTTATGACCGCGTAAACTATTGTCACCACTATGGAGCGTCAATAAGATTGAAAATTGAAAAAATGACATTTGTGTTGAAATGTGACGTAAGCTGCGAATGGGCATTTATTTTACTGCTTTTCTTTAGATTATTTAAAATATAGACATAAAATTAAATAATGGTTCGGTTAAAGTTTTAAAAAAATGGAAAACCTACTAAATTCTTAAAAAAAAACTGTTGTTATCGCTGGAAATACAGAGATCTTCGACGTCAAAGTTTATTTTTGTGCTACAACTTCCCAATTTTTATTGGGAATATCAAACTCTTATTTATTATTCTGTTCGGTTTAAATTCTTCTTTATACCCTTCTCTGTTCGCGTTGCTTATTTTTATTACATTACGTCATACTCGACGTTCTAAGAAACCAATTTTTGGGAATATGAGATAAGACCGCGCCTTAAGTCCTTTTTTCCCACGTTTTTATACACTCACTTTTCTTGTTTGTTTGTTTATTTGTTTGTTTGTTTGTTTGTCGTTCCGGTTGGACTTTTTAACACCCTTGCTCGTAATTCCACCGGTTTTAAATATGTAAAGCGGGTCATAAAAAACGCGTGTGTTACCAAAGCAAATAGTTAAGTTATAGTCCATACAAATTCCATAACAGTATTATTTGCCATTTCAAATATGGAACTGATCGCCGCGCCGCCGCACGACTCCAGTTAGTGAGCAGCGCTGTTGCTATTCAAATTTCGAACTAATCGCCGCGCGGCGCCAGTCAGTAGGTAGCGCTAGCGCGCTGGTATAATGGCGGGAAAGCAACAGTGTGCATTCCAGTGGCGTAGGGTAAATATTCTTGAAAGTGAAGCCGGACCAAAACGTGAATTCCAGTAACTACAGCTTTGGCCTAATATTAGCCTTTTTAGTTTAAATATTCAACCCAAATTCTTGTCAAATACATATCTTTCTTACATATGCACTAGAATTTTATTATCCGTAGCACCGGTTATAACATCGCCCATGTACACTATAAGCTAAAAATGCTCATAAAATAAAAACTACTGAACCAAACTATGATTTTTTATGGGACCAAATGGCAGGCGTCTTCGCCATCAGACCCCTAATGACAGTTGCAACCCGTCTAGGTGAAAAGTTCTTATCAATACAAATTAATCAAGCTCAAACACAAGGTAGCTGCTGTGAATCGTTGAGGAGTTCCATCAGCTGTCTCTCGGCTCCATCATCAGATATTATACTCCAGACCTATATGAAATTGTGGTGCTTTGAAATACTTAATGAAAAAACTTACAAACACACTAGTCGCCCCTAAGATTTTTGAAAAGATCCACTCGATTTCTCTGGTCTTGCATCAACAAACTCTGATTTTCTTATCATGGGACCACATTTGGAATATCATTTATCATTATCTTCTTTCCAAGTTCCAACAAAAAGAAAAGATCATCAAAATCGGTTCACTAACGACGAAGTTATATCGCGAACAGAGAACAAACAAACAAAAAAAACAACGTTGTACACCGGACGAGGTGTCCGAAACGGGTCACCTCTTTTCTTGTGGCCGGTTAACAAATTAAACGCTATTTCTGAACACTATTTCAAAATTCATGTTCACAAAACCTTATACTAATCGCCTACAGATCTTAACACCGCGATTCAGGATCGTGACGTAATTGCACAACGCCATCTAGTTTAAACTTCGAAACTAACATAACACCGTTTTACGGTGAACATTTACCAAAGAATACAATTGAACTGAACTAACCTTGTTATTACTGCACTCACTACGCAAAATTTTTCAATTTCAACAATAATACCAAATCAAATGCAAATGTACAGATGAAAACAATAACATACCAAATTATAAATAAGCGCGAAAAAAACTAATGTGAATCTGTCATACAAATAATACTATCTAAACGAATTACGAAGTCCAGTATCATTCCATCTCATTCTGGCGTACGCATTACATATCTCTGTCCTTATCATAAGCCGTAAAATCGCGGGTTATAACTTACTTAAACTAGCCGAGTTATGAGCTCACGGTCGCTAAAAGAGAAATGCATTGAATTAGATAGACTGAATTCCTGGTTCGCGTTGCGGCTTCCTTGCTGTTTTGCGCGAGTTGAAATTGCTCGGATAAAAATGGTAGGCGTTTATTTATTTCTTTGTTATTTTCATAAGCAATAATGTTATACCTGCAAAGTAACTTGAATAGGTAATTAATTTGTTTTAATGATAATTGAAAAGATTAGTATTTGCCAAATTGTCATATTTCGGAAGGGAACTCGATAGGAATCGTTTTGTATTAGGGATTCGCTGCTGGTGCATTCACAGATTGAGTTTATTTAAAATAAAAATAAAAACAGCATTTTCGGTAATTTAAAAACTTGGCTGCATGCTCTAGCGTCTTTGCCAACATTTTCACGCAGCCACGGCAGAAAATAATCCTCGGGCCATTTTTCTCAAATTCTTTGTACTTGTATTGTGAATATCTAAAAATGACAACTTTCAATAATGAAGATGAGCAATATATTACTTCAACTCCACCGGATATACTAACAGAAGCGCGAACCGCATGCGACAGCTTGCTGCCGTCAATATCCAAGGACAGATACATAACCACGTATGAAAATTTCTTGAAGTGGAAAACATGAAAAATGCCAAGTATTTTCAGAAAATGTAGTTTTGGCGTATTTTAATGAACTAGCTAGTAAATATAAGCCTAGCTCGTCGTGGACAACATATTCTATGCTGAAAAGTACCCTCAAGATGAAAAATGGCGTCGATATTAATTTATATTCAAATGTCATTGCATTTTTAAAGAGTTGCTCTGGTGGTTTTATAAAGAAAAAATCTAAGGTACTGTCATCAAATGACGTCGAAAAGTTTCTAAAAGATGCTCCAGATAGCCAGTACCTGGCAACAAAGGTCAGTTTGTCTCCTTATTTTATTTATTGATCTACCTACTGTACATACTCTTTTACATATTTTTTAACGACCGTCTGTAAGCTAAGTACCTATACTTTATCTAACACATTTTTATTTCTTTTCAGGTTGCGTTAATATTTGGTATTCATGGTACATGTAGACGGCAAGAGCTTCACAATATTACCACAAAAGACATTGAAAATCAAGGCAAAATGCTTTTAGTTAAAATCCCAAACACTAAAAACAAAATACCCCGATCTTTTATTAATGACGGCCCATTTTATGACGTGGTCAAAAAATATGAAGCTCTGCGTACGACTAAGACAAAAAATAATCATTTCTTTCAGAATTACCAAAAAGGTAAATGTACTGCGCAACCTATTGGCATAAATAAATTCGGTGCCATGCCAAAGGAAGTCGCCAAGTTTTTAGGATTGCCGGATGCTGATTGTTATACAGGGCACAGTTTCAGAAGAACGTCAGCTACATTACTTGCTGATTCGGGAGCTGATATATTGACTTCAAAACGGCATGGTTTCGTCGTCTCCAACATTTACCCTAACACAACAATGACATTATGAATAGTAATAATAATAACAATAAGCTGAGGAGAGATGGTCAGGTCATATCTCACCTTCTATACATGGATGATCTGAAACTCTTTGCCCCCAGCAAATTGCAATTGATGGAGCTACTGAAAGTAACTGAAACTTTTAGTAATGCCATCAGGATGGAATTTGGTGTGGACAAATGTGCAGTAATGCGTAAAGCAAGGGGAGATTATGGAATCTGAAGGGATTCAGCTTTCAGATTCCATACACCTTAGATCACTCTCCTCATCCGAAACCTACAAGTATTTGGGTATGTCGGAAGCGCTAGGCATTAATGTGCCAGACGTGAAACAATCGTTGACGGAGCGCTTCTTTGGACGCCTGAAAAAGGTTTAAATAGCCTTCTTTCGGGCGGAAATAAGGTGCGCGCCTTCAACGGTTGGGTCATGCCGGTCTTGATGTACTCTTTCGGCATACTCAAATGGACTCAAACTGAACTCGACGCCTTAGATAGACGAGTCCGTACGCTGTTGACCGCAAACCGGATGCATCACCCTCGATCATCGGTGATGAGACTGTACATCCCGCGGAAGTGCGGGGGTCGAGGCTTTTTAAATGCTAAGACCCTCCACAACCGCGAGGTGTGCAGTCTCAGAGAATATTTTTTGAAAATGGAAGTGGGTATGCAAAGAGATGAGGTCACAGTGGATAAGGGACTCACCCCGCTGTCCATGGCTAAAGAGAACTGGCACAAATCTGTAGTACTCAGTACCGAAGACCGCAAGGAGGTATGGCAAGGCAAGGAGCTAAACGGACGCTTCTACCGGGCTCTTCATGGGCCCGATGTAGATTTTCTAGCGTCCGTGTCCTGGCTACGCTTCGGTGACCTCTTCGGGGAAACTGAAGATTTTGTGCGATTATGAACGAAGTTATCTTAACGAGCAACTACGGGAGACATTATAAAGGATGGGACGATTGACGTGTGTCGGGCATGCCATCGTCCAGGTGAATCCATTTGACATATTATTTCTGGTTGTTCTTATCTTGCTAACGACGAGTACTTGCACAGGCACAACCTAGTAGCCAGAATCATCCACCAGCAACTTGCGTTGAAATACAAACTTGTGGAATCTGAGGTACCGTATTACAAGTATGTGCCCGACCCAGTTCTCGAGAAAGACCATGTCACGTTGTACTGGGATCATTACTGATAGGACTTTTGTCGCCAATAAGCCTGACATAGTAGTGATAGACAGATCAGCGCGCCGCGCAATGATAATCGATGTTACCATCCCACATGACGAGAACCTCGTGAAGGCTGAGAAAGATAAACATATCGACCTAGCCCGCGAGGTTGTCGACATGTGGAATGTGAGCGCTGCGGCTATCATTATGCCGATTGTCGTTACTGCCAATGGCCTGATGGCAAAGAGCCTCGACGAACATCTTTCGAGGCTCTCATTAGGGGGTTGGATCAAGGGCCTGATTCAGAAGGCAGTTCTCCTCGATACGGCTCGCATTGTGAGGAGGTTCCTGTCTCTGGAGCTCTAACCACCGGTAGCTTGGACCCTGCTCCCACACCGGTGGATCACTATTTTTATATTTTTAAATGTTTTTTGTAATTATAAATTTCTTTTTTGTAAAAATATTTTAAAATGTACTAATATGATTGTGTAAATGAATAAACGAAATAATAATAAAAACATAATTAAAAAAACCAACTACAACTACGTATCATTTTAGTAATTGTAATTTCACTGTTTCAGTAATTAAAAATGAACAAAATATAAAATGTTTTTTTTTCTGTTTCCTCGCAAATGTGTTAAAAAACGAGTCGTACGATATACGTGCGTATTGGTTATAACATGCGAGGCCGAATTTCAGCCCGAGCCGAAGGCGAGGACGTAATTGAGCCGAGCAGGACTGTCAGACTTGTACTGATTAAAATCCATGGTATCCTTCAATATCCCTTTACGTTCCAGGGTCACGGTAATTTGAAAAGACCCCGGCAGCATGACTGCTTCGCAGAAGGAGGCGACCGCTGAAACGATGAAATGCACTGATGAAATGTTCGAATCTGTAACGGTACATTACAGGTGAATGCTCGTGATGAGGGAGCGCCTTAATGTGCAGGCTCTTCGCAATCGTCCATAGCTTGTCTTTCGGTGCGTTATTGTGCGATTATCGTAATTTTTCTTCTATAACTCTGCTGTTGACCCTGGACTCCGAACGATTTCCGTCAATTTTAATGAAAACATTTGTTATTGTTTCAGCCTTCGTCATAGTAATAAAGAACTTGTGGCTTGTCAGCGAGAAGGACGCCGTGGTGGAAAAGATATTGCGAGCTTTGCGGGCGATACAGCTGCAGTAGTTGATCATAGACCCGATCGTATGACATTTGCTGTGCTTACCGGACTCTGATATATTTGGAAAATGTTCCTACCGCAACGAAACCAAGTCTGTTTGCTATGCAGTATATATGTACTGAACATTCGAAGAATAACTATGACTGCGAAATTTCGTAATCGTCATTTTCGCACCATTGAGAATACTCAATCAGCGCTTCTACATGAGGTAAGTTTAGTGATTACGTTCACCACTGATTTTTCTACTAGCCTTGGTTCAGAGGCAGCGTTCACTACCACTGACTCAAAAAATGTTTTTACTTTTAAGCTGAAGAACACGTATGTATGCGTTGTTGGATGCGAGCCTATCGAGGAAGCCTTCCTCAGCGTAATTCGGGGGGTGAAGATCGACCTGCTGTTCATCAACCTGAGGTCGTACAGGAACATCCAGTCGCTTCAGAGCAAAATTAAGCACATGATGTTGTGCACCTGGAGAAGGCCTACCTGAAGCAGTTCCTGAACAAAACTAGCCCCTATTGGATCAAGAACAGCCCGTAGTCCAAGAACAAAATCAACCTGTGGAACAATTATTGGTTAATAACGATGCTGTTTTTAATTTAAATGGATATTCGCGAGGTCCTAATTCAGGAAATTCATGTCTATTTCACGGATGTCATAATACCTCTAGACATAGAATTGCGGAAACTGTGAAAATGAAGATGTTAATGGACTATAAATACTACATTCCATTAAACGCACGTGTCTGCAGTTACAACTGATAGTTGGCAGATATGATTAAAAGCCGGTTTGGTGCATCCAATAACTTTATTGGATGCACAAAATTGTGTTTTTGAATTTAATCCACAGTACATGCTCGATATAATTCGTTTATTAATAAATAACAATAAGTGTATAAACACACTATGCCGAAGTTACGCGACCGAAGTTCTGCGGCTGATTTCACTTACGACGTATTTGGCTGATATGACACACCATAAGTGCCGAACTTACGCGGCAGAAATTCGGCGCGGGCGGCTCCTCGAACCGAACTTCGGTCGCGTATAATGTGTGGTCACAGAATAAGTTGCCGCTGAACTTACGCCCGACCGAAGTTAGGCTGTACGATATGACGCGACGTAATTTTGGCATAGTGTGTCGTCAGTAATTCAAATAGCATTACAGGCGTAATTGTGTTGAACTTCGGTCGCGTAACTTCGGCATAGTGTGTTTAGACACTAAGCGTTTATTAGATTTTGAGGCAATAGAGGAGTTTGAATACATTAATGGACAGGTTGAACGCAAAAATAATTTATTAGAATTTTAGAAGAGACCCCCACGTTGTCTAGAAGAACTCGGAAACCTAAAACTGTATTAGGTATTTTCTTGACCAACATAAAGACTGGAGAAGCTGATGAAAGATTGGCTTCCATATTTCACATGTCGCGTCAAAATCTAGAAAAAAAATTGAAGTTAGCTAGAGAATGCTTAACAGAAGATTTCGTGCCTGTTCATTTAGGTTTCGATCGCCGTTCGATCGAAACCTAAATGAACAGGCAGATCGTTATGCCGCGAACAAGTTGCAAGGCGAAATCTAATAATACCAAATACTTTATTTGGTAGTCCAGATTATTTCAAAGCGATTGTTATTTGCGATGCCACATATATGTCGCAGGGAAATGAAGCAATCTTTCAGAGTATATAGGATGGACCCAGTAGCTTTTTTTTTTAGTTTAAGTTTTCTTCTTCGTATTTCAAGAGCACGTATTACAGCAACCTTTACGAAATCCATTTCAAGAATAAACGTGTTGAACAGAAACCAGCCTTACCAGATCTTCTCAGAAAAATTCCCATAATTTCCCTGTTCCATATTATTCCTAGTGACTTAAGAATTCTGGGAGTGTTTTTTTCTTTATGGGAGTTTTTTTTTTCTGTATGGTTTAAAAAAATAACCACGAAGAAGAAGACGGGGTCTGAAAGACCCCGCTATCCTCTTCTAACCTAAATTGTCCGAGACGGGGTGCCAGTAAGTCCCGAGGTTAGACCTAGTTCTAACCGGCTAAACCTAGTTCTAACCGAAGATAAGTAGGATACACCTAGGTTTAACCGCATGTGGTCGGGTACACCCAGGTTTAGCCGGTTAAACCTAGAATTAACCGCACTTCGGGCTTTAACCGTAACATATGTATATAGGTAGGTGTGTTTTTATTTGTATGTTTTGTATTGCTTATTATTATTTATTTTTTATTATTAATAATATATTTTTTATTATTAATATTTATTTTGAACACCAAACAGCGGAGATTTCGAGAAGAATTCTGCTAGGGTAATATAATCAGTGTGTTCTGCCCACTATGACGTACGGTGCTGAGACGTGGACGCTCTCACAGGAGGCTGTGTACAGACTCGAGAGTAGCACAGAGAGCCATGGAGCGTTCCATGCTCGGCATAAAATTAATAGACCGAGTTCCAAACGTCGAAATCCGGAGACGAACGAAGGTTTTCGATATTAGTAATCGAGCTATGGAACTCAAATGGAGTTGGGCAGGACACCTGGCAAGGCGCGGTGACGGCAGGTGGAGTAAAGCTGTGACAGAGTGGCGTCCAAGAAATGGAAAAAGAAGTGTTGGTCGTCCGGCGGCGAGATGGGCAGACGACATTGTTGCCATTGCGGGAGTGTCCTGGATGAGGCTGGCGCAAGACCGTGGAGCTTGGCACAAACAAAGAGAGGCCTTTACCCAGCAGTGGGTGACGACGGGCTGTGGATTATGATGATGTATAGATATATGACATGGGTAGATAGGTAGTGAAAATAAAAACAATTTTTTACCACACCAATTAATTTATTTATTTCGGAAATATATATTTGTCAAAAGTTTACATAATTATGAATAATAGAGTAGTACACGTACACTTCAAAAAGTAAATATAATTATATAAAAAACAGAATGCATGTTCGAATGAAAAGAACATGATAAGTTTTGTAACAAAATAGTTTCAGTTCGCGTAGCATCTTTAACTATTTTATTAAAATTTTCATACCATTTACAGTGGGCTTAAAAAGGCCACTTTAGCAACGTTGCCAATGTCAATGTTGCTCAAATTCTACAAGAAATTAATTCCTTTATTGTTTGAGCAATACAATAGATTTAGAATAAGTATACCATTTTACCAATTTTTTATAAAATTTATGGCAATAAAATTCGTAACATGGATTATTCTATTGTACAAGCAATAGAGTAAATAAATAAGTATGTAGAATTTTAAAAACATTGATATTAGCAACACTGTTAAAGTGACCATTTTATATCTCCTGCACCACTTTGATATCTAAATGTTTTTTTTTCTTCAGAACTTGCTACCGTTTTACAAGATACCATTTATGTAAAGATACTACTAGAAAGTCTTAACTAAGCCATAATCCAAAACAATTTTTTATGATATCAAAAATATATTGTTTTAATATTGAGCATAGAAATCTTAATTTTAAAATATAGTAGAAGTAGAAAGTGGATGGAAGATCGAATTACATAAAATATCAAACAATTATGTAAAAAGATTGTAAACAGTAAAACATTTTTTTTTCCATAATAAACGTGCTTAATTTATACCTTAAACAGAGATAGATATGACATACTACGTTTTGAAGTCGAGATATTTGCTGTTTTCTAAACTGCTAAATGTAGAAAGAAATATGATTTTTTTTTTAAACTTCAAGAGTGGTATACTAAGTAAGACAATAAGTTAAATTATAATCACACAATTACTACATTTATAAAAAATAACATCGAAATGGAATTCTCTTTTCATATTGATACGTGTTATAATTAGGTAATTTATGTAATATTTATGTTACAGCCAAAGTAATAAATCCAATTATTATACATAGTACATAGTAACTACCATAGTAACCATTATTATATCTCGGATAAAGTAATATTAAAAGATGTATATTCAGCACGTTAAGAAGTACAGCAGGGTTTCTATTTTTGTTTGCAGGGTGTAAAAGAACGTAACCAAACCGAACCTCGGGGTGACCCTGTTGTCAATCAACTTCTTCTGGTTCAAAAGCAAATAAAAAAATAATGATCTTTGGTTAAAAAAAAATAGACAAAAAACGTTAGTTGAAATTTCCAATATCCTTGAACCTAAACTATCCATGTCGGGGTGCCCCAAGCTCCTTCGGTTTCATAGTAGGGTAAATTCAGACTTTACCCAAGTGACGTCAGCTAGACGAACCGTTGTTATTATGTTAACCATTATCGACCAGCTGTTACGAATATTAACTAGTCAAAGTGAATATTTTATCAGTTTGACTAGTCAGTTTCGTCATTATGCATAACGGTTTAATTACTTCGACTGTAATATATTACATTAAAATGAAGTATAAAGGTGGCATTCGCGCCGGAGACCGAGACAGGAGACAGCGACCGGAGACCGCGACAGTACTTAACATTAGGCAATGTATGAGCGGCAGTTCGCAAGCGAGACAGCGACAGGAGACAGATACGGTAGTAGTCTCCGGTCGCGGTCTACTGTCTCGGTCTCCTGACGCGGTCTCCGGCGCAAATCGGCACCTTTAGGAAGACCAACACTGACCTTATTGGTAAACTGTTTTAGAAAGGTCGGATGTGTAGTACTCGCAATCGGCGTGTGTGTGTATGGCCAATTGTATGAATGTGGATGAGACAAAAAGAGCATGTAAGGATCGAGAGTATGTGTATCTATTATATATTAATGATGTACTTATTAAATACATATTATATAAGTAAATGGAATATATTATTAGTTTATTACCAATACGACATGTTGTATCTAAACTAGTAGTTGCTTTATATGCTTGATAACCAAACATCATTTTTTTTTCATCGACATCGATATAAATGTGTAAACATATTTTTGAAATAATAATGCCAAAAAAAAACGTCTAAGTTCTCAAACACACTGCGAGCCTAGCGCGGTGGCGGCGGCGGGCGCGATAATATAGTATTTGTAAATATTTAAATTATTTTTAATGTACTTGACTAGAATCATGTAGAATGGTTGATAATTTACTTGTATACAATCCTAAACAACCTTTAAAACATTTTAAAATGAATTTCTTTATACAAGATTTATAGAAACTACTTCGTACTGCCGATGCCGGTTTGCAACACCTGAAGTCGCCGCTACAAAAACAAACGCTTGATCGGCAGTGTGGACACAGATCGCGCCCGCCGCCGCCGTCGCGCTAGACTTCCATTGTGGACACACACTTAGATGGGAAAATCGCTCCTTATTTTGTGTAGGTAATTATTATTTATGACGATATCCAAGTTACTGATTGATCGAATAATTTATTTTTACAACTAAGGTTAGATTACATCTTATAATTAACAATAAAATTTCCCACGGACACGCCAGTTTGTGTTCAGCATCTGTTCATCCCTCATAAGGAGTGAATGGCTTTGACACTCTAAAAAGATTTATGACTAATATCCCTTAATTACACTAAACATATCAAATCTTATTGTATAACAATGTGGATTATTAAGTTTGTACATTAAAATCTGAACAGAAATCATTTGTATATTGTACATTTTTTTTTTGTAAAATGTTAAATTTTGGATTTGAAAATGCGGAGAATAAGATAGATCCATTTAAGGTTTTAGTAAGATATTTGGATGAAACGTATATAAGAAAATCTGTGTCGGTGGATTAATTTTCGGGTTAATTTTTTTTTTATTCATGCTTAACGATTGCGAGTCATCTTAGTGGGTAGTTTCATAGACTTAAAAAGATGGACTGTTCCCTAGCCAATTGACAGATAAAAAAGTCCCCTTTTGATAGAGACGAAAACGAAATGCTTAAAAGTCAATGCGAATGAATTGTTTGCATTGACTTTTAAGCAAATCATTGTTTTCCTCTATTTCCTGACACTATGTTAGGCAGCTATTGCTCATCATTTAAGTGTATGGTTAGTTTTCATGGTCTTAAACATACTTGGACTAATTTCTGTTGGTAGTCGCTGGTGGGTCATAGATTCGTACAAAATGCCCGTTTTCCTTTAGTTGGCTATTGAAGGCATCGTCAAAATTATTCAAGATAGCTGATGTTGTAACATGAACATGATGCTGAAACAGTTCAATTTTGTGAATAAATTTTATATCGGTATATTTTTTTTTTACTTACATTCTTATTATTAGTTCAAGTTAGTATGAACAGATCCTTAAAGTATTTTAAAAATTGAAGTAGAAAACTCAACAACTGTTCAACTTAATCATCGCAACACCATCTACTTCAAGAACATTAAAGAGAAAGGCTGATGATATCATAGTCGATCCTGATACTCTACAACCAATAGAAGATGCTAAGAAACCTAAAATTTATTTAAATGCGGAAAGTGTAAATTCCTTTTTTATAATAGATATAATAAAAAAACCTTGAAGCTTGCTTTCCTTACTCAACCATCAATTTCTCCAGAGACTATACTAGACTGTGGAAGTAGACTTATCCGATACCAATCTGCAAGAGGATGCAGCTAACAGTACTACTGTTGGAAATCATTTAATTAATGTTATATTCACTTTTGGAGACATAAATTATATAAAGAAATCAGACCGTAAGATTCACTTATCATGATCGACTACTTGCTTATTGGTACTGAAGATAGAGCTGAGGCTTAATTTTTTTTTCTGAAATGACAATCGCCTGGAATATGCTATTGTAATTCTCCATATTTTTGTATTCAACCCATTGTTTACAACTAATACCTACAGCTAAATTGTTGTTTTGTTATGAAACAAAAGGTTACGAACTTTTTTGGAAGAGCTCGATGAGATAAGTAATTTAAACGGATTGATTGATTAATTGTCTTTCGAATTTTTCGTCGCGCATAATATGTTAGGAAATAGCTGAGTCATTGAGTTGATGTTGCCATAGTCTTAAGAATACTATACTATATTGTAGGAAAACGATTTAACAATTCAATAACTTCTGTAGGTTCTAAGCCAATGAAAATTGTATGTTTTTTTTTATTGAACACTTAAGCTACTAATGTAACTTCTTAATTAATTATCAACTACAATTTTTTTAATTATGTTTAAACATTAAACCATCTGATCTGTCATCGGACACGTCACATCGAATTGAGAAAAACTTTTGAATTTCAAAATTGGTAAATATTATCCAGAATAAGCGTTTCACGACCGAATAGACATTGGTAAAACTCATCCAATGACTAAGAAAAAAATGTATTGTGCTGTGATTCAGTAATAAATAAATTTGCTTAGGTACCCATAAGCAAATGAATTAAAAAAAAAATACCTTTTCGGTTGGTTAAGAAATCTTTGTTCAGATCGACCGACATGACCGAAATGATACCAGGAAGGTTAATGTATGCGATATCTAGATAGAATACGGTTAATTTAGTATTGAGCACACAATGTCTTGGAATATTAAATGTCTTAAACTTATTTTCAGATATATACGCTTCGTTTTCAGATTTACACTTAAATTATTAATGTGAAGAAAATGGTATTTCCAAATACCATCTATAATCTACGAGTACTTAATACTACCCTTATATAATTCTCATATTGTTATCCTACTCAATAACCGCAACTATTCTACCTATTACATAGCTTACTAAAGATTTTATGGCTAACTTATTATGTAACAGATGGCCAATCTGTGTGTTTCCGGCCAATGTACAACTTACGACTAATATTCCTATAACATTTTGTTTAGACATATCTAGCTGCCATCAGCCCCGTCAAACAATTAAATCTATAGTATATCAAATAAAACTTTGTGTAAGCAAACGGCACAATTAGCAGGAATTAATAACGTTAAGCGTCATGAAAGCTGTGCGTGCGGTGAATGCAACTGTTTTGTCAGAAATTTGGATAGGAAATGAACGCAAACAGGCGGACCACGTGATCGTGATGTTCTTTGACCGCCGCCTGATAACACCTGTCACTCTAGAGACAGAGCTGAAACACATGAGTAGATAAACGGAACAGAGACTAAGCTTAAGAGAACGAGCAAATTGTTACCTATTTTGGTAGGGTTGTCACAATAGGGTAAGACAATTAAACAAAACATTTCTTAAATAGTTTTATTATTCTGTATGATACTTGTAGAATCAAATGAAATCAAATAATTTATTTTAACTGGGCCAATTACAGGCACTTCTTCTTTAAACGATTTTTTATATATTCTCTTCATTAAACAATATCGATAATTCAACTCAATAAACAAACTACTCTAATCCAGTAGCAAATTAATGTTACTGTTTTTAAACAACAGAGGGCGTTTATTACAAATTTGGCAAATATTCTGGAAAAATCTAAGAAAATTCTAAATACAGGATTAATAAAAAAAAACGCGGCGAGAATTAAGTGAAATTATATCTTTTTGTTTTAAAATTACGATATTTTCAATATCACAAAAACCGCAACTAGGCATATTTTCTTAAAACATTTTTTCTGTAAGTAAAACAATGACACATGCATACAACCTGTCAGACGGACGTCTCAAACAAGTCAACAAGAATTTCTATTGCTCGTATTTATTTTTTTGTCTACTCACCTATTGTACTCCTTGGGATAGTTAAAGTATGATCTTTATTTTTTCTAGTATTATTCATAGACACAGTACAATAAAAAAAAAAGAAAAAACCATTATGAACAATAAAATACCACGTTTTTCATAAAAATATTCAAACTTGCAACTAAGAAAACAAACAACAAACCGGTTTTTTCCAGTCTCGCCGCGTACGCGACAAGTGGTCAGTGGTCACGCACACATGCCCCGCGTGCTTGTAGTAGTGCAATCGAATCGCGCGGTGGTTCTAAGCTTTATCTCTGTTCTGTTTATTTACTCATGTGGCTGAAATGTCTCATGTGCCTGTAACTACAGCCACAACCATACCCTTCAAACCGGAGCACGGCTGTTTGGCGGTAGAAATGGATAAGGTGATAGTACTTCTCCGGACGAGCTCCTCCACATAGAGCTCTAGTACTCTTCTCGGAGAGTGCGCTAATTTCCAATATCACTTTTTTTAAAAAAACGTCGTGGGTGCGTTACTGCGTTTACAAAAATGTAAACTCACATACAAAATACTGTTACTCATATATTTAAAAGCCTACTTCTAATTACTTAGTACTTTAATTTCTACTTCATTATTTCGTTTATGACCCTCGGATGTCAACCCTCTAAGGATGAATGAGTTTATACTTATACACTACCTATCAATATAGAAAACTATCGATTTATCATTTATATAATATAAATAAGATACGATGAAACTCTTAGATCACCTACCACGTCTGCTGTAATAAAGTAAGTATAAATTTATTAATTCTGAGAAGTCTAAATATTCACTGAGCGATAAATAAACCAGAAAGATGAACTAAACAAAAAAGCCATTGGACACGTCAGACACATTCTTGTATCTCTTTCTATATTAAATTGTTGTACGCATATCTAGTAACGGAGCTTTTCAATTTTCGAATTATATTTTTTACGATGCGCTAACTAGATAAATTAATAGAATTCGATTTTAATTTTAATGCCAGTTTTTAAGAAAACCATCCCAATCCGACTGTTGATTAAAACGATTTTAAATAAACCAAAGGCAATCAAAAGTTAAAGGTTATGTAGGCTTCGTAACAAAACAATAATTATATTAGACATTACGTTTAGTAATCCAACGACTACTTTTAGAGTTCCATTAATATGGAAAAAGATGGAACTCTAGAATGCATGCTCGATTTGCTTCTGATGTTCATACAAGTCTTCTGAATTTATTATACAGCTACGGAACCCATGCGTATTACGACACCCTGTTGGATTTTTCTAATGGTTTTGTATTGAAAGAAATAAATTGAACTCTCAAATAATGTAATGGAATACTAAACTAATAAAATAATAATGTTATTTAGACATATTATTATAAAAGCAGTTGCTGCTGGATTCCGACTCACGGTCGGAATATCCTAAAAACTACTCACAATATGCCCAGAATCTCGTTCTGTTATATTTACATCTTACCTGTAGCTGTACTAAAATCTTAGAAATACTTACTTTACTTTTATATCCCCAATGCTTCCACCTTGACCATTTTATATTAACATTGTCTTACCAGTAGACAACGCGATACCTCGGAGAGGTTACCGCTAGGGTGCGTTTATAAAGCAGCAGGTCCCCGGCGCAAACACGGTTGTGCATGTAGACACAGGTCGGCGCCAACACAGAATACTTAATAGTAGTACTACAGAATGTCACTTCCCAAAAACAATCAAACAAATGTAAAATCTATGTCCGAGAGAATAGAGTACATTTTAACTGGCAGCCGCATCGCCCAGGTAGTACTTTTATAATAGCCTAAACTTCCCGTGCGCAAACAAAACTGCACTGAATTGCCACGCGCGAGAGTTTATTTTGGTTTACCTGACGCTAACGTCACATCAAAGTAAATGCTCGACGCGCTCAATAGGGTTGCGAGTTTAGGAGGCACAGTTAGGTAGGTAGGTATATTTTATGCATTTGTTAAATTACATTTTGTAACATAAATGTTCCTCAAGGAATTTTCGTCATCGATTACTATACTACCTACATTATCGATAGGTAGTACAAAATGTTAATAGTACTACGGCACCTTACGTTAGAAATAATATAATTATATTAATATTATCTTTTCTACCTATTATTGTTATATTTTTAAACATTTCATCTTAGAAAAACAAAAAAGAATAATATTTAAAAATATTTGAAATGTTAGGCTTTATTGTTTTGATGTTCCGATTATTTAAAATAAATAGTTATTTTTTTCAATTTCATGCGCTGAGTAAACAGGCGTTCTTTCTTTTTTATACTTCATTATTTAATACATTATTGCCACTTTCATATTTGCTTTTTTCATATTTTATTATCTTCATTTTTACTTGTACGTAATCACACGGAACAAAAATAAAAGAGATACGGAGCGCATGCGAAACGGGCGACGCGCAACTGCGACTGTTACGGCCACGACATCGTGGCCCCCGCATCTACTTGCATTTTCATATATACACTGCCGGAGTGCGCCAGGCCTGACGCCGACTACCAGTACCAAATAATGCGGGTTAAGAATTTGCCGGTGTTTTCACAAAATTATTATAAATTG
Source organism: Agrotis exclamationis (assembly GCA_950005045.1). NCBI lineage: Eukaryota > Metazoa > Arthropoda > Insecta > Lepidoptera > Noctuidae > Agrotis > Agrotis exclamationis. The sequence goes on from OX465416.1 coordinate 3,059,608, forward strand.
ATCATGAATTATGAGAATAAGTGAGAATGTGCCGACTAGTCGGCTTTTTCTGTGATTCTTTTTCAGTAGGTAAAAGAACACATTTTATAACCTTTGTTTTCTTATTTGAGGATTTAAGTTTATCCTAAAGGTAACCTGCTTCTTTATGAAAGCACCCTTAACCTACATACTAATAAACGGGCATCTGTCTATCAAGGATGAATATGTCAAATCTATAGGTACCTAATCAATAAACAACTTATTATCTATGTTTATCAAATACATTTATATATTATTATTAATTATTAACTGAAAACCTGTTGAAACAAAATTTTAAAGGAGCATGTTATACAAGACAGAGGTACCTATATCCCCAATTTTTTTCGCCATTATTTTCATAGATTTGATTGAAATAGTTAAACAAAGTAAAGGTTTTTTAATGGAATTGAAATAATTAAAATCCATTTGACATTGATTGCGCATGTGACCATTATCACACGACAAATTTGTGAATTGCAATATGCATTAGGAATTTGAATGAATGAATAAAGAATTGGTGAAAAAGCAAATTAATGATAAACACAAATTCCAAAAAAAAAACTACGAATTAAGATAACTTCTTAAAAACTAACTTAAACTCTGTATTATTACATTTACATTCTACCTATGTTACACAACATGCATGCGCACCGACTTTTTGTCGGATAACGGAATAAATGCTATTTGTTTATCTCAGATATTTATCCAATTTATTTAATGATTTACATTGTTCTTACAGCAGACTATTATTTCAGCCTACTTTCTAATGCACTACATAATCTTAACGTAGAAAATGCATTGCAGCTATACTATTTACGAACTACAAAGTACCTACTTAAAATGCGAACACATTCTATTCTACTGAAAAATATAAAAAAAAACGTTTTTTTTTCAGAATAAGATAATCTTTATTTGAACTGAATGTCAGTCAGGCTGTTAGACTGCAGATCAGTCAGCAGTCAGGCTGCAGACCTAAGAAGTGTACAAGGGAAACAAAAACCATGGATCTCACAGAAGAGGAGATGTTAGAAGATGCTATACAGACACTTCAAACCAAATCCAAGGGTGAAGTGCTCCATCAAGGGATCACAACCGCCCCCATGGCAATAGCAGGAGTAACGACGAGGGCTGGAAGGAGGAAATCAGAAGAAGGCGCTCCCAGCAAAGGGAAAAAGAAAGTAAAAGCCCCAGAGATACCTCCGGTGGAAGAGTGGGAAGAGGGGGACACAGAGATGGGACAATCCACCCCCCAGGACTCCCAACATCATGACACAGGTGTACATGAGGCAGGAGGATGGCTATACACTTTGTTGGTGGACATACAAAAAACACAACGAGATATCCTAGCAAAAGTGACCACCATGCATGAACAAGCTCAACAGGACAGACAGAGACTTCACAACTTGGAAATGAGGGTGGAAAACCTCGTACGTAATCACACGGAACAAAAATAAATGAGATACGGAGCGCATGCGAAACACGCGACGCGCGACAGCGACTGTTACGGCCACGACATCGTGGCCCCCGCATCTACTAGCATTTTCATACCTATACTGCCGGAGTGCACTAGGCCTGACGCCTACTACCAGTACCAAATAATGCGGGTTAAGAATTTGCCGGTGTTTTCACAAAATTAATATAAATTGATCATGAATTATGAAAATAAGTGAGAATGTGCCGACTAAGCGGCTTTTTCTGTGATTCTTTTTCAGTACGTAAAAGAACACATTTTATAATAACATTGTTTTCTTATTTGAGGATTTAAATTTTTTTTGTTGCTCTCTGCGTTTTAGGCTGCATTTCCACTGACGCGGAGCGGGGCGGAGAGGAGCTTAGCGGTGCACGAATTGACCAATCACTATGCTCGAAATCACCGCTCCGCTTCAATGAAAACAGCACGAGCGGGGTGGAGCAGAGCTGAACGGATATTCATAATAAAAATATACAGCGGGGCGGTGCTGTGCGGAGGACAGCGGGGCGGTGCTGTGCGGAGGCCAGCGGGGCGGTGCAAACCGGAGGACAGCGGGGCGGTGCTGTGCGGAGGACAGCGGGATGATGCTGTGCGGAGGATAGCGGGGCCGTACGGAACGGGGCGGTGCGGAGTGGGGCGGTGCGGACTCGTGCGCAGTGTCTCAGTTAGTGCATACGTATCAAAATGGATGAGAAGTTCATTGAAAGTGTTAGACAATTTCCGTGTTTATGGGATACGCGACTGGCTACCTATAAATGCAACGAAACCAAAGACGCAGCTTGGGCAATTATAATAAGAGACACTGGTTTAGAAGACGGCTGATGCACAGGGCTGGCCATGTGACACATGTGTATTCAAGCCATATGATTGGTTAATTGCGGCACAGCTCGTCTCCGCACTGCTCCGCTCCGCCTCAGTCGAACCGCAGCACTGACTACTTTTCACAGCTCTTCTCCGCTCCTCTCCGCCCAGCTCCGCTCCACTCCACCCAGTTCCGCTCCACTCCGCCCAGCTCCGCTTCTGTAGAAACACTGACCACTTTTCACCGCTCTTCTCCGCTCCTGTCCGCCCAGCTCCGCGTCAGTGGAAACGCAGCCTTATGGCCATCCATAAAAAATATCACCTTTCTTGAGAAAAAAAATCGTTGTCCGACAAATTGCAAGTCATACTGATTACTTAGGTAGATATTCCAGTTTATCCAAAAGGTAACCTGCTTCTTTATGAAAGCACCATTAACCTACATACTAATGCACTATTAATAAACGAGCATCTGTCCATCAAGGATGAATATGTCAAATCTATAGGTACCTAATCAATAAACAACTTATTATATATGTTTATCAAATACATTTATATGCTTATTACTATTAACTGAAAACCTGTTAAAAGAAAATTTTAAAGGAACATGTTATACAAGACAGAGGTATATCCCCAATTTTTTTTTCGCCATTATTTTCATAGATTTGATTGAAATAGTTAAACAAAGTAAAGGTTTTTTAATGGAATTGAAATAATTAAAATCCATTTGACATTGATTGCGTATGTGACCATTATCACACGACAAATTTGTGAATTGCAATATGCATTAGGAATTTGAATGAATGAATAAAGAATTGGTGAAAAAGCAAATTAATGATAAACACAAATTCCAAAAAAAAAGCTACGAATTAAGATAACTTCTTAAAAACTAACTTAAACTCTGTATTATTACATTTACATTCTACCTATGTTACACAACATGCATGCGCACCGACTTTTTGTCGGATAACGGAATAAATGCTATTTGTTTATCTCAGATATTTATCCAACTTATTTAATGATTTACATTGTTCTTACAGCAGACTATTATTTCAGCCTACTTTCTAATGCACTACATAATCTTAACGTAGAAAATACATTGCAGCTATGTTATTTACGAACTACAAAGTACCTACTTAAAATGCGAACACATTCTATTCTACTGAAAAAAAAAAAAAAACAAACGGTTTTTTTTTTTTCAGAATAAGATAATTTTAATTTGAACTGAATGTCAGTCAGGCTGTTAGACTGCAGATCAGTCAGCAGTCAGGCTGCAGACCTAAGAAGTGTACAAGGGAAACAAAAACCATGGATCTCACAGAAGAGGAGATGTTAGAAGATGCTATACAGACACTTCAAACCAAATCCAAGGGTGAAGTGCTCCATCAAGGGATCACAATCGCCCCCATGGCAATAGCAGGAGTAACGACGAGGGCTGGAAGGAGGAAATCAGAAGAAGGCGCTCCCAGCAAAGGGACAAAGAAAGTAAGAGCCCCAGAGATACTTCCGGTGGAAGAGTGGCAAGAGGGGGACACAGAGATGGGATAATCCACCCCCCAGGACACCCAACATCATGACACGGGTGTACATGAGGTAGGAGGATGGCTATACACTTTGCTGATGGACGTACAAAAAACACAACGAGAGATCCTAGCAAAAGTGACCACGATGCATGAACAAGCTCAACAGGACAGACAGAGACTTTACAACTTGGAAATGAGGATGGAAAACCTCCAAAAGGCTAGGATGTTGGGACTGACAACACAAGCTGTTACTCGAAAAGCTGATAAAACCTACTTTAGCTGCGACATGTGCATGATTCTTTACTGACTGACTCTTATTATAAGGATTAAATATACAAACTACTATGATTCTCCCTTTCCTTCACTTTCACGTACATATTACGAGTATTGTCAAGATGACAATTATCATTATAATAATGTATGTAATACAATACGTAATACTAGACAGTAACAACAAGTGCTGGGAAACCACTCAAAATCTCAACCGGTAGGAAAGCAAAACATTGTATTTGTTACGGCTAATACCCGAAGTGCGGTTACACCTAGTTTTAACCGGCTAAAAATAGGTGTTACCGACTCAGATTTCCAGTTCAGATTCTTCTAATGATGATATACCTCTCTCGGAGTTATCGTCAAGGCCAAGAGGAAGATCGCGGACTCGAGACGGACTATCAAGACGATTTCAATATAATTTGATCTCAGAAAAGGTGATTTTTGTAACAGTAGAGACTGACATAAAAATTATGTTGATTATTTCTAAGGAAAAGTGAAAATAAAGACATTTTGCAAAAAATATATATTATTTGATTAAAAGTCATTCTAACCTAAAGGTCATTCTGACGGACAAATTATTGACTAATTTTTTCATATAAAACGGCATCTATTTATTATCATAACTATGCACTGAAAGTCTCACTTCAAACCAATAACTCTAACATGTCAAATTATCAACAACAAGTCTCGGGACTTCAGCACTATAAAAATTTTGTCCATTTAAACGGACTGATCGGTTTTAATGCGTAGTGAACCCAAAATGTGTCTGAGTCTCACGAGGATACTGTCTCTGGTCCTGTCCTACCTGGCTCCCATCCCGGTCACATGTATAGCAGGGCCCCGTGTAGCCGTACGTGGTGTTCGGGCCGTACTCCCGGCGCAAGAGGCCAGCGACCAGGGAATCCTTGCCCTACCCTAGCGTCCCTGACGACCCTAGCAAAGCCAATCACACAGCAGAATGCGCCCTCATTTACCAGAAGGTGGAAGGCAAAGATGTCAGATCTTGTATCTGCCGGATCCTGGTCAGGCATTTTAGCTTTGGCTGCACGCTTTACGCAGATTGTCACGGGTAGGGAGGAGCTCTGTCAAGAGGTGGTAGATAGAGTGTTGGTGATAGCGAAGACTGGAGCAGAAGGGGCCGTACTAGCCCGGGTAAAGCTCGTGTTGGAGTACTCATCATTGAAGGCAGTCCAATACATGGATCAATTCATAAAGTCCCACTGTCGAGCCCTGGAGATACCAGCGGTCTTAGACCAAGTCATTGGGCTGAAGTCCAAATGGGATGCAGCCATAACATCAGATCCCCTTCTAGCATCTAGCAGGGTACGAGATATAAATGCTCACCAGGAATTACACCACGCACATTATCCAAATTTATACTATGCCGCAATAGCACACGCCAACAAGATCATCGGCGAGAACTTTCAGATATCCCAGACCCACACCTCGAGGCACACAATTCTCATTGATAAGTACGTGCACAAGATAGCCACCGCTGAACTCGGTGAACTTTCGGAGGGTACTAAGAAGAAGTTAATAGAGCTTGGCTACCCAGTCAGCAGGCGGCGACGTCATGACGACACCGACTTGGAAGAGGAGGAAGACTCAAGGAGGAAAAAAGGCATAACCGATTCTTTAGACAACATCTTTTGACAAACAAACAAAACGTCCAAAAAAGAACGCCTATGTAAAAACTTGAGTCTAGAAAGTATCAACCCCAAAAAAAATCCACGTTGGTGAGCATTTACGTCTTAAAAAAAAACCTCCATGGAAAATTTGAGACGCCTAGCACTTGTAGTATCGAAGTTTCGTACAAACTATCAACCACAAAAACCCCTTAGGGGTCGAATTCCGCAAAATCCCGTCATGTTGAACATCTACGTCCTAAAAAGAACCCCCCTGCAAAACTTGAAATTCTCAGCACCTGTAGTAACGAATTTGCATACAAACTATCAACCCCGATTACAAATCCCCTTAGGGGTCGAATTTCAAAAATCCCGCCATGGTGAGCATCTACGGCCTAAAAAGGAACCCGGTGCAAAATTTGAGGCTCCTCTTATTTGTAGTAACAAAATTTCACACAAACTATCAACCCCAAAAACAACCCCTTAGGGGTCCAATTTCACAAAATTTCTACCTTGGTGAGCATTTACGTTTTAAAAAGAAACACTATGCAAGATTTGAGACGCCTAGCACTTGCAGTAACAAAGTTTCATACAAACTATCAACCCCAGAAACAAACCCCTTAGGGGTCGAATTTCAAAAATCCCGTCATGGTGAGTATCTACGGCCTAAAAAGGAACCCGGTGCAAAATTTGAGTCTCCTCTCATTTGTAGTAACAAAGTTTCATACAAATTATCAAACCCAAAAACAACCCCTTAGGTGTCGAATTTCACAAAATCCCGTCTTAGGTATCACTAACGTCCAAAAAAGAACCCCTATGTAAAAACTTGAGTCTAGAAACTATCAATCCCAAAAACAACCGCTTAGGGGTCGAATTTCACAAAATTTCCACCTTACGTCCTATAAAGAAACCCCTTGCAAAACTTGAAATTCCTAGCACCTGTAGTAACGAAGTTTCATACAAACTATCAACCCCAAAAACAACCCCTTAGGGGTCGAATTTTGCCAAATACGTTCTTAGTGCTCACCTACGTCATAGAAGGAAGGCTTTTTTTTATCGTGGTAAAATCATCAAATGAGTCCTCCCACCCCGGGCAGGGCGGGAGGGACTGTCAGACTTGTACTGACTAAAATCCACGGTGTCCTTCAATAGCCCTTTATGTCCCGGGGTCACAATAATGAGATAAGTCCCGCGACCCCAGCAGGCTTTGGCCCTCTAGAGAGGGGGCCCCGTCAGTATGCTGACGCTCTTTGAGGCGCGCGTGGAACACAACGCGCCGTCGACCCGGGCATGGTCCATGGTCGGGCTGCGAGTTGCCCTTTACTCGCCGCCTGCATGCCCGCGCCTACGGTGGCCGGAGATCGTCTTGCGACGTCCGTCGCCGTGGGCGTCCACCACCGCGGGTGGGGCGGAGGGAGGACATTGTCCTCTTCCTCACGCGGCCCGTCTCCTCCTTCGCGAGCATGACTGCTTCGCAGAAGGAGGCGACCGCTTCCCACTCCGCCTCGCCCCGCAGCATGGCCGCAACCAATGCCGGGCGCGAGAGGTCTCCGCCTATCGCCGCCGTAAGGACACGTCGGTGCTCTGCCCAAGCAGGGAATCTTGCACCGTATGCTCTACTGTGTCCTCCGGGCGATCTTCGCAGTGGTGACACCCAGGCGTTTCTTCCCTCCTTATCAGACACAGGTACCTCCCGAAACTTCCGTGTCCAGTGAGGACCTGCGTCATGCGGTAGGTAAATAAATAAATAAATAATTTGTAATTTTGATTTGTTTATATTTAGATTGGGATGGTGAACTACGCCAGTGCGTACTGCACTGGCCTCCTATTAAGTAGGCGATTAATTAACAGTATCGGGCTAGATACGTTATATACAGGTGCCACCTACAGCTACGGGCGCATTGTTCGTAGTAAGTGCAGTGGACAACGGCCCTGCGCCCATCACGTAAATAAACCTATGATAAATGTATTAACTGTTTTAGATTCCACAATTATTGCTCATGATGTTCTGTTATCCCACAGATGCTGTTTTGACGTTGGCTCCATTATTAATAATGATTACCGTTTGTTTGGAGCCATCAAAGGAGCACTGGACGGGGGAACAATAATAAAACCCCTCACCCAGGAAATGTTCCCAGGTTTTAATAATAAAAATAAAACACTAAATGTAGAAGTACACAGGTGAGCCTCCTGTTTATTTTTTAAACTAGATGAAAACCCGTGGTTGTGAGCCGTCGCGAGTACAGAGCCAGAGAGAGAGACTTAAGTGTGCGAAAGAGAAAGCAGTCATTTTAAAAACTGAAATACAAGCAAGGATCTAAACGCTATACAGCCAACACTCCCACGAAATGACAACTTTCTATTCCTTTATTAGTTGTGCAACGGCAGACTTATCTGCCAGTCTACCTTAGGGTGATGATGATTTTTAACAGAAAGTGCCGTGTCAACGGTTGATTTGCCGACAGTAAAACTGAATTGGTTTTTATGGAATTTGGGCCCGTCCGGTAACAATCGTGGGACGATAAGACGCTCCAGGTGCTTTCCCAAAGATGGTAATAATGTTATGGGCCGGTAAGACTTAGGTTCATCTGGTGGCTTGTCGCCGCTTTTAGGTATTATTCGTATAAAGCCATGTTTCCATATACAAGGAAAAACGCCTTCAGCAATACACCGGTTGTTCCTTTATCATACGATTAGATATTTTATCTTCACCTGATGATTTGTTAAGGGGCAGTCTCGTAACAACATTAATAAATTCGTCAGTGGATGGAAGGTCTAACGCTGGTGATTTAGGCGGAACTGTAGCCATCTAAAAAGGAACCCAATGCAGAATTTGAGGCTCCTCGCATTTGTAGTAACAAAGTTTCATACAAATTATCAACCCCAAAAACAACCCCTTAATTGTCGAATTTCACAAAATCTCGTCTTAGATATCACTTACGTCCAAAAAAGAACCCCTATATAAAAACTTGAGTCTCGAAACTATCAATCCCAAAAATAACCCCTTAGGTGTCGAATTCCACGAAATTTCCACCTTACACAATCTCCACCATTTACGTTTTAGAAAGAACCACCATGCAAGATTTAAGACGCCTAGCACCCGTAGTAACAAAGTTTCATTCAAACTATCAACCCCAAAACCAACCCCTTAGGGGTCGAATTTCGCAAAATCCCGTCATGGTGAGCATCTACGTCCTAAAAAAACCCCATGCAAAACTTGAAATTCCTAGCACCTGTAGTAACGAAGTTTCATACAAACTATCAACCCCAAAAACAACCCCTTAGGGGTCGAATTTTGCCAAATCCGTTCTTAGTGCTCACCTACGTCATAGAAGGAAGGCTTGTACAAAATTTCATGCTTCTAGGGCCAGCGGTTTCGGCTGTGCGTTGATCGATCAGTCAGTCAGTTTTGAATTTTGCTAAACATTTTTCATCTATAATTTATTTTTCTTGATTCTCTTAAAATAATCCAAAACATGTCATGTAATTCCGTAAGAATGTAATTGGAAATCTTTAACTATTAAAAAAAACGATTAAAATCAGATTTCCCATTACCCTATATCATTATAATTAATTCACTTACAAGATACGGTTATTAACTATAGTATAAGCTTATTTTTTAAGGAAAACCTAGCTTTTAAAGACCAATATGGCGCACCTGATTTAAACTCTTTAAATAACACTATCAATATAATGTAGATAATTATAATTAATCTACTTACAAGTTGCTGTTATTAATTTTAATGAAAGTTTATTTTTAAGGAATACCTAGCTTTTAAAGACTATAATGTCGCACCTGATTTAAATTCTTATAAACAACACTATCAATAAAGTAGGTCATCATAATTAATTTACTCACAAGTTACTGTTATTAAATCTAATGAAAGCTCCCATCTTTAGGAAAAGCTTTTCAAGACCATAATGCCGGCCGTGATTTGTATTCTTATAAACAACACTATCAATATAAGTCATAATTATAATTAATTCACCTACAAGTTGCGGTTATTAATTCTAGAAAAGCTTCCTTTTTAGGAATAGCTTTTATAGGCCAAATGTAGGCCCTGATTTGTATTCTTATAAACAACACTATCAATATAAGTTCATAATTATAATTAATTCACCTACAAGTTGCGGTTATTAACTCTAAAAAGCTTCCTTTTTAGGAATAGCTTTTCAAGACCATAATGCCGGCCGTGATTTGTATTCTTATAAACAACACTATCAATATAAGTCATAATTATAATTAATTCACCTACAAGTTGCGGTTATTAATTCTAGAAAAGCTTCCTTTTTAGGAATAGCTTTTATAGGCCAAATGTAGGCCCTGATTTGTATTCTTATAAACAACACTATCAATATAAGTTCATAATTATAATTAATTCACCTACAAGTTGCGGTTATTAACTCTAAAAAGCTTCCTTTTTAGGAATAGCTTTTCAAGACCATAATGCCGGCCGTGATTTGTATTCTTATAAACAACACTATCAATATAAGTCATAATTATAATTAATTCACCTACAAGTTGCGGTTATTAATTCTAGAAAAGCTTCCTTTTTAGGCATAGCTTTTATAGGCCAAATGTCGGCCCCGATTTGAATTCTTATAAACAACACTATCAATAAAAGTACAGTTCCGCACAAACTTATCCTTAAAATAAATTAATACTATTTACTAATATGTACCCTTACCATAATCGGTATCAGTACTTGAAACCCGAAATACGAAACTCGGATATCATCATAACATTATTATGCAAACAAATGTTTTGTTTTTCCAAAGACTGAAGTTTTGATTGTCAAGCATATTTAACCAAATGACAGAGATGAATATGGAGAATTCATTCATTCATTCATTCTCCATATGATGATGAATATGGAGAAAGTGACATAATATACAAATTAAATCCTAAATAATGCAGCATAAAGTAAGATCAGCCTAACCCTGAATGGTTACATGCTAAAATGGAACACGATTAAATACGTTAATATTAGGTCGAGCAACATAAGACATAAGGCCCCAAGAATGCAATCGTATTTCTTCGGATACTTAATATGAGATAAATACAGAAAGTAGCAAATAAAAAACAACTAGTGGCCCGTCCCAGCTTCGCACGGGTATATTAAGAACCGCTCGTCCGATTTTGTGCAAACTTCACATAAAGCATCTTCTAAATAGTTCTAAACAAAGCCTAAACATTTGGTTTGGATAGGTGAGCCCGTTCTTGAGTTATAACATTACAACGAAAAGTGGCATTGATTTTTATATATTTGATATTTAAGATTTTATACTTGTATCAAGAGACAGTTGCGTTTTTCTGAGTGACTGCACAACACATTGCGTGACTACCACTATACCGCGCCTTCGAAAGCTGCGTGTAGCTGTCGGTTGAACACTTCCAAATAAAGTCTGCCTCTTATTTACAACATTCTAAGCGTTGAAATTTTCAAATACATTTTTGAATACAAATGACTCGATTTTTTCGAACGCCTAGAGTCTGGGTCTTGCATATTTATTCTTAAATCTTTTCAATCTTAGAGCCTTGCCTTCTGTTGCTGTTCTACAACAGACACATAGAATATTGATGCGAGATTTAAGATCTCCACTAATCTAAGTTTAGTTTAAATACATCATGACCAAATTCTGAACGGTGTACTTAATGTTACCTACCCTATGAGCGATAATTTTCGAAGTTGCCTTTTGCAAAGAGCTTTCATTTTTAGCAATACTTTAGTAGGTACATAATTATCAACAGCACTAATTAGAAGTACGAAGTGTTAACACCACGACTGACCAGTCGTGGTATTAATATTTCGTTGCTCTTGCATAGGTCTGCAAATACGAGGGAGGGAAGAGAAACCTATTCTTGTTTTTTTTTTTTTAAAGATTTGGGTCTAAAAGTTTATTAATCCAAACAGAGGAAGCCTTCACTCAAGCGTGCTCTGAACCAGGCCGCCCGAGGCAGACAGCTATCACACAATATGTAAAAGTCTTCATCTTCCGTTCCAATTCAGAGTTTCGTTCAGAGTTTGGTACAACAAAAAAAAAATCTGTTACCGTTTACTTGGTGTCATTCTTGTTCTTAATGCGCGTCTTCAGGTGTTTATTGTAGCCGTCCAAAGGAAAGGTGGTTTCTTTTTGTACGGCAATCATAACGTCAATATCGGCATGATAGTTTGATGGTACTGCTATCTGTTTGAAATCACTAGGTGATCCTCTCCAATTTTGAGTATTCCTAAGGACAATCATTTTAATTTAAGAAACACTCGTTAAATCCGTTACATAAATGAGGAACTAAGTATTGAGCAGTATACTTACATTGCAAAGGGCAATGCCATATTGACACGCATACGAGTATGTCCGGTAGGAGAAGAAGAAAGGTGCAAGATGAATTTGTTTGAGATGAAAAACATCAGTGGCGAAGCTGCAGGGCGCTGGTGTTTGACGACGGATGAACAAATCTGTTAAATAAGACAGCTCTGTATTAACTTGGAATATAAAAACATCAGTGGCAAAGCTGCAGGGCGCCGGTGTTTGACGACCGATGAACAAATCTGTTAAATAAGACAGCTCTGTATTAACTTGGAATATAAAAATTTCGAATAGCTGTCTATAAAAGCTTAAAGATCGAACACTGACGCATGCGAAGTCTATACGATGCTTTTTAGATGGGCGTGGTGCAGTGGCATCGGCGGCCATTTTGAATAACGACCCTTCACTAAACCCCAGGATTATCTTTTATCGGTTAACTTTCTTAAGGCAATGCCTGCGTATATGACTTTGGTCTTTATATCCAGTATACACACGTGTCGGTATTGTTGACGCAATGGTTCCCATTAAATCTCACTCAAATATAAATACTTGTATATCCTACAGAGTTCGTCCACATTTTTGAGACACACAATTCTTATAATTTCTCGAGAATAGAAATCGCTATTTTGTAGAAAATCGCTCGAACACACACCTACTGATTGCTTTCAAACGCAGTTTGTAATATAACCACTAAAATAATGAACTAATACCCAAATTGAAACAGTTAATTTCTTTGCAAGCGCCTTAAATTCATCAATTGCGGTTATTTACATACAAAATTGGACTACCGATCTAAACGTGCAACTGACATGTTTTTTTTCTAATAAATTCGCTTAAATTGCACTAAAACTGCATACGCTAATGTTATTCATATCGTATTAACTATTCAAGCTTTGCTTACAGTGTAAGTACATGTGTGAATATTAACAAGATATTAGTTATAATTACTTACAGAAATAATTTCCATATCGCAAGTTGCATGCCTTTGTGTTAGTTCATCATTGTCTTTCCTAATTTGGTGGTTTGACATTTCAGGTCCGCGAAATCAGAAACTAAATATCGATAACTCTCTGAATCAAATAACTTTTACACTCCAAGCTATTGTGGATCAAGTACAAACTTCAAGCGGTTACATTGAAACCACGCGCGATGCTGCTGCGTCTCTTCGGCCGCCATCTTGAAACGCGTTGAACCGACGCGTGGCTTGCCAATACTCTACATCAGTTTAAATAATCAGCACAATTCCAAAAGTCGGTCAATACTATGGGGATCACAGAAAACCACCACAATATCAAACACATTACATTCAATTTCCTTCAAATGTTAACAGAACTGTTAATGATGGAACCAAGACTGACGCCTATTCCGATGGCGAGCTGAACGGACACTGCGTACTGCAGAATATTGAGATGAACCCTTCATTGCACGGGTCGATATCACGCACGCGTATTGCAGCTGCTATAATAGCAGGGCTGCATAAGCTCCGCCCGTTGTGACGGGCATTGCTACCCATTTCAGGGCGTGGTTAATTTGCAGTAAAATAAAATGACACTCATGTCAGGAACATACGGTCGATATTTGCATAAAAAGTAAAAATTCGAAAGGCATGAAATGTGAAAACGCGCAACTTTAGCTGACTCAAGTGTTTAAATTTTCAAAATTAAAACAGGTGCAAGTTGTAGCAATAAAATTTTCAAGATTGTGGTTTCAGGGATTTTAATTAGTCTTAGAAGATACCCTGGGCAAGACTGATAGACTACAGGCCCATGTCCAAAATGGATAGGTCATATGAGCCACCAGGTGACGAATATAGGATGATATAAGAGCATAAAATAATAAGATTCAGCACTATGCCGTCACTTGTAAGATGTCCAACTGAGTGCTGGTGAGAATTCAAAAGTGCAGGTAGAGCGAGTACATGACCAAATCATTATATTTTTGTACGGCATTTTTACCATCGATAGATCCATGAAAAATAATAAGAAAGCGCGCAGTGCCGTAAAAAAATGGTGCGCCACAAAGTCGGTAATTTTTTTGATTTTTTGACATATTCTAGGGTAAATATGGTCATTTAATCCAGTACGGCATCAGTTTCATACTGTTTCAATACATCTTCTAATCCATTATTCCGCAACGCCGTACAAAAATCATGCGACAAGGGGAAAAAATCGAGGGTTGCAACCCCCGGATCACGGAAAAAGAGGGAATTGGACAGCTTACAAGTGACTATATCGTCCTATATACGTCACCTGGTGGTTCATATGACCCATCCATTTTGGACATGGGCCTATAGTCTATGACTATTAGGGGGCAGTGAACTCGGTTCGCGGGTTTTTGTTGCCACACCGAAAAAAAGGATGTCTTATATTAAGACAATATCGTATTGGTCAAGACAAATACTGATTCATACATGGGGAAAACAATATATTTTTGAATGAAGTAAAATATTGTCTTAGTTATATTGTCTCCTTCGAAGACATTAGACTTGAATCAAGAATTATTAAGTTTAATTTTAAGAATATCTTCAAAAACTATATATTTTCTTTAATTAAGATTGTAGTAGGCTTGAATCAAAAATATATTCTTACGTCAAGAATTAAAACCAAGTATTTATTATTCTTAATTTGAGTAAACAGGTTTTCTTCGACTGAGCACATTTACTTACGTTAAGAAAATATTTATTTGGATTGAAACAATTTTTTTTTAAGAATATTGATATTCTTCGCAGAAGAGATCCTTTTTTTCCGTGCAGTTGCTTGAACCCAGCAACTTTATACAACTGGTCAATTTTTAATTAAAACAGTCCGTTAGGAAGTAATACAGATGATGATGACCACAAGTTAAAAAGAATTAGCATAAAAGATATGAAACATCACGCTGCGTCTCAATTATCGTGTGAGTCTTAGTAAGTAAGGAGCAATATCGCGGTTCTTTTACGGATTTTTAGACAAGAGCGTTATACAGTTTTCCACGCAAATGAACACCCAAGATCTGGCCATTCTTAACGTTAAGACATCGTTTAGATGGGGGTACGATAACTCCCTAAATACAGTTGGATCGAACGACTCAGTCACTAGATGGTCTGGAAGAACCATGGCACACGGTGGAAACGTAGTGGTAACCCGCGAAATTCAAATTTGTGTATTTTCAATTTGTATAACAGTGACAGGTTTGTTTGTAACTTGATCAAGTTACAACTAGAGGAGATTTAGGAATTTAGAGCGATTTATTAATTACTGTTACATTTCTTAAATAATATGTAAATACATACATATTCATAAAGTAAAAGCTGCCAGCGCGGATTGTGTGGCGGCGGCAGCGGCGCTCCAGGCCGCCAGCGAGACGCTGGCTGTCACCATCGCTGCTAGACGACAGCTACTTGTTGACATTTTTTCTATAACTAGTGTAAATAATGTGTTTTTAGTGTTTTTTTTTACAGCATTTTAGTGTGTGTATATATAGTTGGTAACTAGAATAATTTTATGTTCAGCGCCGGATGTAGCGATGCCGGTTTGGGTGGTGTCAGTCAACCTGCCACATCACTGGATGTGCATCTGGCAAGATGCCCACATTGCTCCCAGCCTCGTTACTTTAAAGGCGAGCGGGGCCTAAGGATACACTATGGCAAGGTCCACAATCCCCATAGTGTACCTTTGGACCCCCCAGCCTCAACCCCGACATCAACACCTTCTGATCAACTTTTGTGGAAAACCTTATCAAAATTCAAAAATTCCACTCCTATTATAAAGAGAGTTCCGCGAGGCGCGAGACGGTCTGTTGCGCAATGTGTCCGTTTCGCGACCCAAAAGAACTCAGAACATGCCTGGGAGCAATTACTCACCTTCCCTTACAGGATTCTGCATGTGCAAAAAAAATTGGCAACAAAAAAGTATCTGACTAACCAAATTAAAGAAAACTGCAACAATTCGGCCTATGTTTTAGATTCTAAATCACCTACATTCAATAATTTTATTCAGAAAGGCATTTGTGCACATGTGGAATCTAAATTAGGTGAGGGGGATATTAGGGGGGCTGCCAGACTACTGTTCAGTAGTGATGTGGTGGCGCCATACTCTCCAGAGACTCTTTCAGCCCTGGAGAGTAAACATCCAGCGCCTGCGGATGGCCTCACCTTCCCAGACCCGCCTGTTAACCCGGATCCCCTTGTTCAGGACAATCGAATCAAAATTACAGCCCCACAGTTGATCGCAGCCGTGAGCTCTTTCCGAAGTGGTTCCGCCGGCGGGCTCGACGGCCTGACTCCACATCTGAAAGATTTGTTGAGTTCAGGCGCCGGGGATGCTGGCGAATCGCTTCTGAAAGAGCTTGCGGCTCTGGTCAACCTAATGCTCTCCGGCGGCGTGAACGATGCCGTCGTCGATGTCTTGTACGGGGCCAACTTATGTGCCCTACGCAAGAAGGATGGCGGTATTCGTCCCATCGCCGTCGGGTTTACCTACAGGCGTATGGCAGCCAAAATATGCTGCAAGCTTTACAGCGATCCGCTTGCAAAAAAGTACCAGCCCCTACAACTTGGCTTTGGCTCCAAAGGGGGCTGTGAGGCTGCTGTACATGCCCTATCCTCTTTTTTAAATTCTGGTAAAGGTGATGTCATCCTCAAGGTTGACGTTAAGAACGCATTTAACTCTGTTAACAGGTACACTTTGTTGGCTGAGGCAAAAACCTGAGATTTTCGGTTTTTTGTGGCAGTGCTACCGGCACCCTTCTAAATTATTGTATAAAAATAATGTTTTGGAGTCAGCAGTTGGATGCCAACAAGGTGACCCTCTCGGGCCTGTCATTTTCAGCCTAGCCATACATCCCATCATCCAAAAACTAAATTCTAAATTTAATGTTTGGTATTTAGATGATGGAACTCTAGGAGGTGATGTAGACACCGTTATCAATGATCTCATATTTCTCAAACAAGAATTTAAATCCGTCGGTCTAGATCTTAACCCTTCCAAATGTGAATTTTTTCTTTCTGACACGACTGACAGACAATCTACTCTTGATAAATT
The DNA here is from genome assembly GCA_950005045.1 of Agrotis exclamationis. Classification (NCBI taxonomy): domain Eukaryota; kingdom Metazoa; phylum Arthropoda; class Insecta; order Lepidoptera; family Noctuidae; genus Agrotis; species Agrotis exclamationis. The sequence goes on from OX465416.1 coordinate 3,076,646, forward strand.
TAATGCAATAGCTCCCCAGATCAAAATTTTAGAAAAAAATTCTCTGCACCTCCTAGGTTCCCCTATTTTTGAAGATAGTTTTTCATCATTCATCGACGAAAAAATTAATCATTTTAACGACATTTCAGATCGACTTTCCCAAATTAATTTACATTCGGCTTTCACCATTATTAGGTATTGTTGTTTTGGTACAAATTTTATGTACTTTCTTCGGTGTTCTCCTCTGTGGAAGGAAGCACACACATATTTTGGGCAAAATTGACCAAATTGTTGGTGAAACTTTAACATCCATTCTTAATGTGGCCCTGGACGACCGAGCGTGGCTGCAAGCCACCCTCCCTATCCGATTTGGTGGACTCGGCGTCCGCAAAATTTCTAGTGTGAGTTTACCGGCGTTCCTGTCCTCTGTCCACAGCACTGAAACCTTAACCAGGAAGATTTTAAGTCTCTCCCTGGTTGACTCCGAAGTGCCGTGCTTGACAGATGCGGAGAATGCCTGGAAAATGACTTGCCCGGATTCAGATCGACCCGTGAACCCATCTTCCCAGAGGCAGTAGGATGAGCCGCTCTGCAGGTTGGTACGGTATAATCTTATTAATACGTCAACCAATTCTGTAGAGCGTGCCCGCCTGCTGGCTGTGGGCGAGTGGGAGTCGGGTCTATGGCTTCAGGCACTACCGTCACCCAACATAGGTACTATGCTGGGTGACGAAACCTTCCGGATCGCTACATGCCTGTGTCTGGGCGCTCCTTGCGGGGCTCCACATCGTTGTCAGTGTGGCGAAGGCGTCGACTGCCTCGGGCACCATGGCCTTTCCTGCAGCAAGAGTGCAGGTCGGCTAGCACGGCACGCTAGTATAAATGACATTATCCGTCGTGCTCTTGTCACCGCCGGGGTGCCAGCCGTTTTAGAACCCAGTGGCTTGGCACGCGACGATGGGAAGAGACCAGATGGGATGACTATAATGCCTTGGAAGTTGGGTAGACCTTTGGTGTTGGATGCAACATGTGTCGACACCCTTGCGCCATCCCATCTTC
>OX465416.1:3077883-3258452 GCA_950005045.1 Agrotis exclamationis
GATTTACGACAGTGAACATTTCAATTGTTTGATCTACAACTTTTTCAAACCTATTTAGTTTTCCTTACGTTTTCGATAAAAATGGAAAAAACCTAAACTTTGTACCTTGAATATTTTTTTGCAGATGTGGGATCGATGGGGACTTACATTTTATTTATAATGATTTATTTCACGTCAGTGGTGGCCCAGTGGTATCGGTCCCGACTTACGAGTCGTGGGTTCGAACCTCGCCAGGCGCATTACTTTGTGTAATTTATTTCATCACCACTGCTCTCAAAACGGTGAAGGAAAACATCGTGAGGAAACCGGCATGTCCTAGAACCAAAAATTCGAAGACATGTGACATCTACCAACCCGAACTGGGCCCGCGTGGTGGATCCCACTCCCTCTCATAGAGAGGAGGCCTGTGTCCCAGCAGTGGGAACATTATAGGCTGATGATGTGATTTTACGTCTCTGCCCATTTTCAGCTCCATGCGAATTTTCCCTAGGACAACTTATTTTTGTCTATTTTGACTGGACTATTAATGTTACAACATGGTCTACAAGTTAAAAGCTTCGATGTGGACGATAAAGACAATTTGTATTCGACAATGGGACCTTACATTGATATGCTCTCGTCTTACGCGTTGAGATACAATGAACTTCGCTTGGGTCACAGTAATATGCCCCTATCAAAGTCTGATGGCGCTCATGAGAGTTCCCCGGTTTCAAAGTGTGGACAATCTGGGGCTCACCACATATCGTTAGAGGGTACATTCTTCCCGCTTAAGCGTCGCTCCTCGATAGCATAAAGTTTAGGTCCCATGACGGTCTGGCTTTGCATGCTGCGTAGTGAGGGGATATGCAGGAGAAAGTATGCATCTGCAGTTAAGCGCGGCATGTCGCATATACCATGTATGATGAACAAAACCACAAAGCAGGTGTCAGAGATTTTAATCCTCACCACTTCATCATCATCATCACTACTTTAGTTGCAGAAATACTATTAATAACAACTGCAAGACAAGCGATAAGAATGTTTTTCCATCTGAAAATATTTACTGCGTTTTGGTAAACTAAACTTCGAAAGTAAAAAAAAATTGCAAGTTCTTTAGCCCCACAGGGTGGTATACATATAAACAACTCTCAGAGGGGGAATGTATTCACAATAAGTGGAGACATGGAAGAGGAGAGGGCGTCACAAATTGTGTTCCATAGCATTTTCGGGGCTTATAAGGAATCTTAGCATCTAGAGCCCAGTTAAGTGACACAGCAACTTGGTTTACATAATATGTAAACATATTATGTATTGTATACAAGAAAATAGTTATACGAATTAAACCATTTTGTTCAATAATTATAATGAGTGAGAGATACATGTCAAAATCCAATTTCTTCTTCTAAAGGTGGGTACAGATTGGTGCAATGCAACATGTAATGTAATATTCTGCCTTACATTGCATGTTCCCTGCTGCCCTGGACGTGTGGCGCGCGCGGTACGCGCATTGACTACGAATCATTCGAGAACATCTGTTCCCGCATTTCGTTACATCATCGTCATCACTCCACGCACCCTCTTTCACCGCCATGATCGTTGCGCATGCGAACGAAACGAACGACCGTCCACGGCTGAGTCCTGCGCACACCGCGCGCCCCTTTGTGTTCGTGCTAAAAACCGACAAATCTCGGATCGAGTCGCGCATGAGTTGTAACGCTCGGAGCGTGCGCGACCCAGGCGCAGTTCGTGCGCGCGAGGCGTCCACACTATGGGAATCCTGTTACATTATATGATACATTGCAGCAATGTGGACCTCAAATTCTTGCATTGCATGTTGCATTACATGTTGCATTGCACCAATCTGTACCCACCTTTAGCGTTATGTCTACAAAGGTTAGTATCCAATAGCTGTCCGCCCTTAACTACTGCGTTACAGCTCTATCTATCAAGGTGCCTAACATTTGATCAACATGCCTTCTCCATGTTGCACCTGAATCCGTTAAAACCTCATAATGTAGCTGACCCAAGCGTTTGAACACTGTGCCGAATTCCCACTTTTTCTTACCACTGTAATCACGTGTTTGGACTCTCTGCCTCGTACGGAATGCTCTTATATCAGTGGATAAGACTGGTTGTGCTATTTGGGCAAGTGCTATTGGATACTAACCTTTGAAATTGGATTTTGACATGTATCTATCACTCATTATAATTATTGAATAAAAATGGTTTAATTCTTATAACTATTTCCTTGTATACAATAATATTGTCGCCAATTAAGGTATATTACGTATTTTTTGTACATATATGATGTTTGTTTATATTTTTTATCAATCATAATTAACAATTGTGTCACCCTATTTAAAAGATATTGTGAATCGGATATAATTATATCTGTAATTTGTATGGTGTGCATAATAAAGAGTATTCTATCTATCTACGAGTATCTAACAATTATTATGGCGACCTCAGCGCAATATACAACGTGTAACGTTAAATGCGCAAAACCTCTCGTGGGGTAACTCAGCCCATGTTACTGAACAATGTTTGTTCTAAGACTTTTGGAAATTCGCAAAATAAAAATTTGGTTTTTCATACAAAATGAGAAATTGATCGGGCCCATCAGTATGAAAAATCTTTTTTTTTTTTGCGAATTTCTAAAAGTCTTAGAACAAAAATTGTTCCCCCACGAGAGGTTTAGCGCATGTTACACGTTGTATACGTTTAGGTCTTGTAGCTCCTTAACACAAAATCGCTATATTAGCTCGAATTAATGTGAATATTGTTTGCAAGCATTTGGGAGGCTAATACGAAGTGGTTTGTTATGATGGTGTAATTTGCCAAATTTTGTTTACAAGTTAAAGTTAAACAAGAAGTTAAACAAAGTGTCCCCTGTTCCGCGGAAAACAACGGTTGCTAGGGTAGTGCGATCGGCGCGGCGCTCCAGGCCGCCCACGGGCGACTGCGCCGTCTCGACATCTATGGTCCGTTCACCAGTTATATGTAAATAAATGTACTCTGAGGGTTACTTGTCAAGGAGTGACATTGAGTGTCTCTCAATATTGTGTATTTTTTTGTTGATTTTATTTGTAAAAGGTATATTATTATGTATACACCGTGTTCCGGACGATATACATAAACTTCGACCAGATGTTCAAACCACGGAAGTAAGCATTTTTCATTACGGACACATTAATAAATTCTTATTTTTTATTTTTTGTTAATTTTCATACAAACTAAATACCTAGACGTAAATAACCCGATATGCATGCCTCTTTATCCGAATTGGCAACGTCGTATTTTCATTCATAACATTTGGCGGGCTGAAACAAATGAAATGCAAATAGTATTTGATAGATTTCAAATTAAGATACTTTCTCACTGCATAGCTCAATTAAATTTCATTAAATGAAATTACAAATATCTTTGTAACGAAGCCTTTTTAAGTACTACTTCCTTTGTTGGATTTGATTTGTAAAAGCCATAGAAGTATTTGCTAAAGTTTATGGATAACGTGAAGAACACGGTGTATACTTACACCGTGACTTTTTAGTCGTCTTACAACGGCAGCCCAGTTCATGTATGCAATGACTAGAACACTTTTATAATAAAAAAATATGTATTTAAGAAATTTGAAAAATTTATAAATAAAATATTAATTCGTTATTATGACGGGCGTAGTTACTCGAAGAAACACCCTTGTCTCATAGAAAATGGAGATGGAATGATCTGCCCGACCATTGCGCTGGGTAGGTATACTCTACAGCTTGATACCTAAACATTTAACAGGGTGTTTCATATTTCTAATGTACCTATTTATTAATAATAAAAATTATTATTAACGATTAAAAAAAAAATTCGCCTAGAGGTACGAGTATTTTAGGTAGGATACATTAAGTGGACCACTTTTGTAAGACGACTAAAAAGTCACGGTGTATAGTTGGTGAGTGTATTCCTTTTTTGTATTTATGTACAGCGTCGACTGTAGCGATGCCGGAATTACTACTGCCAGTCAACCTGCCCCACCACTGGATGCGCAATTGGTGAAATATCCTCACTGCTCTCAGCCTCGATTTTTAGTGGCGAACGAGGGGAATTCGTCATAGTGTGTTATTATGAAAATAATTATATGGAAGATCAGCCGGGATTTACAGAGTTTATAAGGGAACTCAGAGTTTTTGAAATCAAATAAAAGTAGTTAGATTATAGAATCTTGATTGTGGTATGGTTAAACTTTGTGTTTAACTTATAAATATTTAAAAAACACAGCTAAGTTAAGCAACTATACAGGGTGAACTCTTTTAAATTGGCCAAAAGGGAGAAATCCTTATCTATAAGAGATACGGGAAAACTTTCTTAGGAACCTTTAGCTCTTTTTTGATGTTGACAATTTTGGCGTTTTTATTTTTTGGTCAAGTGTGAGTCACAAAAATTAGTGAAATTGGTCAACATTTTTTTTAATGCCTATCCACTCTGTTTCATATAAGGATCATTTCATTGTATCGGAAGAAAAAAATCGGGACAGCGGAAGTTGGTAAAAAATTAAAATATTTTTTCATACATATTGTATTTGGCCAATCCAATTTTGGCGAATTTAAAAGAAACACCCTGTATACTTTACTTCTAAGACTATGTAGTTTTTAGGTTAATGTTGATGGATGGAGAGGAAAAGGAAGGCCAAAGAAAAGATGGATGGATTGTCTAAGGAATGATATGAAAAAAGGAGTAAATGATACTGTGACGTCTGATAGGGGAGAATGGAAGAAAAAACGTGTTGCGCCGAAGTAAAATGGGATAAGGGCAGGAAGATGATGACTATGTAGTTTTTAGGCTGTCCTCGATGAGATACAGTATATGTGCCACCGTTGCTGGGTTGCTTACAGCAATTACAACAACAAGATAACCAAGCAGATGGAGACAACTTGCAGGAGGGAGGAATTCCTACTTACTAGCCAGTACCTCAACCGACTGTGCTTTTCATGATTGTAGAAATGAAGATCTGCATTGTTTTTAAAAATACACTCAATAGTAAATCACAATTTATACGTTCCACCAAGTGCCAGACTTTGTACAGTGCATTTGACAACCAACTAATGGGAACTATTAAACGAGGTTGCCCGAACATCTTTTAGTCCAGAAGAAACAAAAGATATGCTGAATACTTAAAAAAATGCGTAAGTACATAAGTCAGTTTTAGACTTTGATAATTTAACTGCTATCGTCCTCGGGAGAGCCCGAGGAACTATATTTCCGAACATTCGGACATTATTGTTAACACTTCGGACACTAATGAACGAAACCGCCAAATGACTCCAACGACGATCCATAGTACACTGGTGGTTTTTTGACTCCTTTGCTTCCTCGTTAGTCAGTTGAGTAACGTTTTGGTTGTGGCGGTCTTAGCCTTGTTCTTCTAAATAGGGAATCGAGCCTCTAAAGCCCCAATCTACACACATCAAAAGTGTCTAGGGATCAAGCATTTTTATGCGGATTTCTTGAGATTGAGATGTGGCTTTGTAATAAATTTATGATTTTATAAATTTATATGGATCCTTTTTGGTGCATTTCATAATTTGAATCAGGAACTGTGAATCAAATTCGAGTAAAAGATGAAAATCAGCTGTCAATATTTTCCCTATAAAAACATACAACGCATTGAAGACATTATTAGTGCTACTGTTTCCCTACTACTGATTAAAACCAACGTTATTATGGAGCGGCGACGTCATTTAAGCAGGGAAGAAATGCTCAGAGCCGTGGGAATGATAGAAGCTGGTTCCCGGCAACGTACTGTGGCTTTAGCTCTGAATACAAGTCAGAGTGTTATCAGTCGACTTTGGACACGTTACCGAAGCACTGGTACCGTGGCTGAGCGCCATGGAGGACGGTATCGCTGCACCACACGGAGACAAGACCGATACATTCAAATCTTAACTCGAAGAGCTCCAACAATAACCGCCATGATGTTAGCCGTGAGGCTTCATCACTCTTCAGGGAACTTAATTAGCGACCAAACAGTCAGAAACCGCTTGCATGAAGTGAACCTTCATTCCCGAAGATCGCTACGGGTACCACCTATAGCAATGCACAATCGTAGGATTCGATATCAATGGGCTCTTGAACACAGAAATTGGGCAGAAGAACAATGGCGTTTCGTGTGCTTTTCTGATGAGTCTCGTTTCGGTATGAGACCGGATACAAGACGTATACGACACTGGAGAACCCCTGGACGCCAACAGCGATTAAAATCCTGCCAGGAAGTCCATCCTTATAGTGGTGGAACCATCATGGTATGGGCGGGTATTTGGATCGGCGGAAGCACTGAGTTGATTTGGATCAGAGGCAACCTCAACGCTCAAATTTACGCTGAGACGATTGTATCAGACGTCATCGTTCCTCTACAAGTGCAAATCGGTCCCTTATTTCAGTTAATGCATGATAATGCACGACCGCACACCGCAAGAGTTGTAAGACAGACTCTCGCCGCAGCTAACATCAATGTCCTGCCCTGGCCTGCTCAGTCGCCAGACTTGAATCCGATTGAGCATGCATGGGATATGCTACAGAGAAGAGCTCTGCCGAATATGGAGGGTATCCAGTCGCAAGAAGACCTTTTTTTGTTGTTGCAACGAACATGGGCGGCCATTCCACAGCGGGATTTGGATGAACTCATTTTGAGTATGCCAAACCGGTGTTCTTGTGTTGTTAGTGTTCGCGGTAGAAACACGGATTATTAATTGTTTAAGTTACCCAATAAAATTTTAAAGAAAACTGTTATTTCAGTCTTTTTTTCGAACTTTTGTGTTAGTGGTTCAAATGTCAAAAATCCCTTTATTAGGAAAATGGCAAATTTCTTTATTAATGCAAAGGTGACTTTGTTTATCGTTACTGTGACAAACGAAAACACTTTATTTGATGAATCCTTAAAGAAAATTTTAATTAATATCAATCAGGAGAAAAGTTATTGCAAAAATATATGTTGATCCCTAGACACTTTTGATGTGTGTAGTTTAAATTCATTGTTTTCATACCATTATCACTTCATTCGACACTAATGCGTATGATTTTCTTTCATAAGAGTCAGAAGTGGGTGCCGCTTGAGGTCTCGTTATGTCAACAGTGTTGCTCTTTCTCATGATCTGTACACACATCATGAGAAAGAGCGAAGACCAATGTTTTCTTCTGAAAATCGAAATTCATCTTTTGACATAAAAGTCTCAAATACTTTTTTCTCCCATGGTTTACAGTTTTGCTGTCATACAATGAAATGATACACTTTTCATGTACTTTCATTTGATATATGGATGGGAGTTTTACAAGGAAAGGGACGTGGTCCATACTTATTGCCCATTCTTCTTTGTGGAGAACTTTATCTAAATTCAAACATTCTAATTTATGTAGAAGATTAAAACACAAATCATTAATTTCCTATATATGAACATAATTTTAAGCCCAAAAAAATAAATGGTAGTGCAGTGTTAACTTGAAAAAAGACGTTACCAACGTTTTCTTCTGAAGATTCTTCAACACCTTCAGATCCAACTTTGTAGAGAACTTTATCTAAATTCAAAAATTCCAATATACAGTGGTGGTCACATAATTAAAGACACCCTTGATGTTGACCACATACAACGATATAAATGATATTTAGAGAACCAAGATAGGTTTCAATTCCATTTTAATTGTCATTTTGTGTACACTGAAGTCGTATATTTTTAAATGAAAACAGTATATAAGTTATAATAACAAGAGTTTAGTCATAATTCCTGTTTCAAATGTAATACAAACTTTCTTGTACATTTTCCGCTGGTCACGTAATTAAAGACAGTGGGTATTTCAATAACTTTTTTTTTTTTAAAAGGAGCACTTATTTTTACCATAATGCCACGAATTTTCGTCACAGCAAAAAATAACTCTATTTTGATCTTCCTTTAAGTTTCATTGTGAAATTTAAATTCAATTAGTATGTAAGATAAAACAGAAGTTATGATCCTTCTGCAAGCAAGATGATTCTCAATTTTTATGACAAAGCTTGGTCATAAAATAAAATTGCAGATCACTTGCGATGTTCTAATGAAATGGTTATGAACGCCATCCGGCATTTTAAGAAGTTCAATACTACGGGATATGTGCCTAGGAAACCTAGAACCCGAAAAACAACCCAAAGAGAAGACTCAAGAATAGCATTGTTGGCTAAAAAATACCCTTTCAAAGGATCAGAAGTGAATTGCTTAGAAGTATTTGGTGCAGAGGGGTCTAAAGAAGTGTCTGCAAGAACGATTAAAAGGTGATTCTGTGAGCTAATCTTGTTTGGAAGAATTTCTCATAAGATCTCACTTTTGAAGTAAGAAAATATGAGAACAAGATTTCAATATGCCAAAAAATATGCATACTGGACAAAACGACAGTGGTAAAATATGCTTTTTTTGCGACGAAACTAAAATTAAAATGGATAACTCTGATGAAACAGTTTAAATGAGGTGACATCCTAAAAAAAATGATCCATAATGCACAAAGAGAACAGTCAAATATGGAGGGGTAATATTGCAGTTTAGGAATATTTTTCTGGTCACAGTGTGGGACCTATAAAAAAAATATTAGGTAACATGGATACATTTCAATATAAGAATATTTTAGAACAAAGCATGATATTTTATGCCGAGGTTCATTTGCCAGTGATATGAACTTTTCAACATGATAACGATCCCAAGCACACTTCAGCAATGGTCAAAGAATTTCTTAGAAGCCAATCAGTAACAGTTTTAGATTAGCCACCGTACAGTCCCGAAATTAACCTGGTCGAAAACTTGTTGACCCATGTGAAGAAACTAGTTACATAAAACGTACAAGTATTGTACATCAACATAACACGGCATTTAAAAAAGCATGGGAGTAGATTTTGATTGAAACCTGCAATAATTTGATCGCTTCAATGCCTAAACGGTGTCGGGCTGTTGTTGCGACAAAATATTAAAAACATGGTTTTATGTTTTTATTGTACATCTAAAACTAATTATAATTAAGTTCATTCCAAGTTTTGTAATATTTATTTTTTATACTTACATAATTTATGTGTCTTTAATTAGATGGCCAAGTCTTTCTATTAGTTTGAACTGCTTGCAATAAACAAACTTGATAAAAATGTAAAATACGACATTTTGATCTCTTTACTTCATTTCAAACCTTTCACAATAACCGCTACAATAATTTAAATTATATCGCGCAAGGTCCTACTGCATTATAATAAAAAATATAGGGTAGGTAACTTTGAAAAAATTATATCCTGTAAGTGTCTTTAATTATGTGACCACCACTGTATGTAGAATATTATGACACAAATAATTAGTTTCCTTTATTTGAACATAATTTTAAGCCCAAAAAAAGGCAGTGCAGTGTTAACGTGAAAAAATGACGTCACCAACGTTTCCTTCTGAAGATTTTTGAATGGGGCTCCTATTTCTGCGTGCACGGTTTAAAGTAACCTAACACGAGGGGGATGGTAGGGTGTAAAACGGGAGAGTTCAAAAGAGGTTTCGGCCTACCCACCTACCCACCACACAATCGTGATACTTGGATGATCTAATAATATGTCAAAAAATGCATAATAATAATAGTATTGGCTGTCAGTGAATTTTCAGTAAAGTAAGTTTTCAGTAAAAAAAGATTCGAACAAAAAAAAATTGGAACAGTGATCGGCTCCCGTCCTTGACGTCGACGCCTTCTTCTCGTTCGACATTATTGTCACATTTCATTATGCGAATTATACAAATTAGCCTTAAAGACGATTATGCCAACATAAACTGTATGCAACAATTATTATGCGGAATCAGTTATGTCAAAGAAAAGTATATTAGGACATAAAACAATAATGCGAAAAAAAAGGGATCCCTTGAGAGAGTTGTGTCGTGCGTGTATGTCCAAATAATAATGTTTATCAGCATATCGTTTATAGCATGTTTGCTATAAACGATATGCTGATAAACATTATTATATAATAAAGGGTAAATATTGGGTCATAATTGAATAAAAACAGAGTTTTGCACCAATTTACACTTCATTTCAGGAATAGTTACAAGTTCGTTATACATTATTTCAGAGTAACATACATAATAACAAGTTCATCCTTTTTAAGGGAAATTAAATATTACAATGTTCAAAAGTAGAAAACACGCAAAAAAGTATTTATATCAAAGTTTTAAGATATTATTCACGTTTTAATATTAAAATTCACAACAGTATAAGTTTATCTAGTCTAATCAAAAGCCAAAGTTTTGGACAAAAATATATTATTGAATTATATTAACCAAAATAATTAAGAAGAGCTTTCAGAAACTTGTTTCTAACATGACTTAAAAGGTAATGATAATATTGTTCTGACTTCAGTTTCTTTATTTTTTTCAAAGTTTTATTACGGTACTTTTTTTCATCAATTTACAATACTCTTTAAAGCCTGACCTCCGAAACTTCTTTCCAAACTGAGATGATTCGTCTTATTAACGGAGAATTACTTTTAAACGTCTTTGTCTTAAATACATTTGTGTCGTCCTCTACATCCATCAAGAACACAATAAGAATTTAGACATTTTCCGTCGTTCTACAAAAACTTAAACATCTGTTTAACTTTAGTAAGTAAATAAAGTGTTAGTAAGGCGGTCTTAGTTGATATAGTTTGAAGTCAAGATTGTTTCCATACTTTCACCTAAGTAGAAGTTCAATTTTTAACCCCGTTTGGCCATCAGTTTTGACATTTCTTTAATTTTACATTTTTAAGCTACATTTATTTTTCGTTTTTTTTTTTAATTTAAATACATATACTGTTCATACAACAAACATAGGAGACGGTGAATAAAAAGAGATACACATACACATTATGAGACAAAGTCAAACAGATTTTATAATCATTACTTAGAACTTGTCTACGATAAGTTATTACATTTATCTGTATACAGAAAAAGTGAAGTTATACACACCAATACAACAACTAGTTACTTCTTCAAATCTTTAAAACTATACAGATTGTTTGTTTTCCGATTACCAAAACTTTAAGGGGATATTATTTACTCATTTTTAAAGAAAATCTGTTGGTTTTCGTATGATATTGCGCCTGCGCATTTTATTTGCGCTATTAATAAATATTTAAGTGACAAAACCTTCTGTTTCACTGGACTCCAGATAAAAATGAGGGGTATGAGGTCGCGCATCGCGCTGGCTACAAGTTCAACAATAATAACGTTTCATATTAATTTTTTTTCTTATGCTAAGGCTAAAGCTTATGCTCTAACTAGATTTTTACAACATGCACAAACTGCGCAGGTGCACTATCAAACAAAACCACATCTTATGTCGTCCTCGTCAATGTTGAAGTGGCAAATGTATTAATAATTCCATGAAATGTTTTTTTTAAATACAAAAAAATAAACCTTTGCAATCTAAGGGTCATTCGATGGGATCAATCCCATAGTCGTCAATAATGCGGTACCTGTAATAATGAGGGTATACATGCGGTAAGGAAGGTTAATGTTCAAGTGAGAATAGCTATACACAATAATACATGACGTAGAGTGATATCACTTTTTAAACTGACTCAAATACTTTTAATTTAATACAAATACACATGCAAAATCAAGGGGTACTTTTTGAGCTAGAGTAAAAATTTACAGTTATTTTTGGTTTATTCCACTTTGTTCACCTGGGTGAACAAAGTGGACTACATTGGTGTCCTTATTTCACCTCGGAAATATATCACCTGGGTGATATCACCCAGCAGGTGAATTGAGGACACCAAAGTTCTTTTCTTCCGCGATCTAGTGGACTTTTATCACCTATATAAAAAGCAACGGACAACTTAATATTTAAATTGTAGTAGGAGAACAGGATCATGAAGAAGATGTTCTTGTCGCGCATTGTCTTCAATGGAATAGAATAACATTTTGTTTTATTTAGGGACACAAAAACTATGTAAGAATTTTGCTGAGCAAGCGATTTGTTATTTTTCTTTTTTTTTTTAAGATAACCGTACAATTAAAAAAGTTTCTCACAATCCTTACTGCACTCAAAATTTTAGCCGTAACATTGTCAAGGAGAAAATTTTCGAATTCAAGCAAACACTGACCAATTTAGAATCTACAACATCGTAGAAGAAAACATCACACAAAAAAAGAACAATATTGGGTTCAGACAAAAAAAAAGAAAAAATAACTTCATGATCCTGTTCTCCTAGCACTTTTGTTCAGATTCCACATTGAATTCTAACTAACACCTTTTTGATGATCCTGTTCTCCTATACTACAATTTAAATATTAAGTTCTCCGTTGCTTTTTATATAGGTGATAAAAGTCCACTAGATCGCGGAAGAAAAGTCGCCTTTGTTCACCCAGGTGATATTTTTCCGAGGTGAATTGAGGACACCTAAGTTGTCCACTTTGTTCACCTGGGTGAACAAAGTGGAATAAACCTTATTTTTGTGTAAAATTTTGTGTTTTCCCATGTGTTTTGGGTCTTCGTACTTATTATTTGGAAATTTTTACCTAGCATGTTTTTCAATGGCCTCAATGTTTACCTTAGCAATAAAGCCATTTGTATATTACGTATGTAGGTATCTTCGATTCAAAGATATTTGGATTTTATTGTACGAACATACATCAGTTCCACCGGTTAAAAAACAAGAAAGGGTGCCATTAGCAGTTTTTGTGTAAGGATTTTTTTATAAGCAGATTTGCCGATAAAAATGAGTTTATAATATCTCCTTAAAGTACCTACTGGTAATAGGAAGTCAAACACAGTGTATGTATGTTTAAAGTTATGTTGTTACATAATAATTATAACTTCAGATATTGTAAAAATCTATTCACTCGTGTTAATCCATTAAACATATGAAAAAAGAATGCTGTCGTTCTATAGCAAGGACTTGTTTAATTATGCTTGATAACCATTGAGAAAACACCAATATCTAATAAGTCATCTGTTACGTTACCCATAAAATTCCAATATTCTTTAGACATGCATGCATACACTTTTTTTTTCGTGGTAAAATCATCAAAAGAGTCCTCCCACCCAGGGCAGGGCAGGAGTGACTGTCAGACTTATGTCGGAACTTGACAATGTATTTTTTAGTGGCGCGAATCCCTTTCAGTGAAAGTCTCAGACTCACGTGAGAGGGTGTGACGCTCTCGGCCAGCCGATAAGCCCGCTTCGCGGTCCTCGCTGCTTTCTTGGGAGCGCAAAGTCGCATTCAGAATTCTTTGCGAACTTAACCGCGACACCCTTTCGGTGAAAGTCTCAGACTCACGTGAGAGGGCGTGACGCTCTTGGGCAGCCGTCAACCTAATTTCACGTTCCTCCAAACTCTCTTGTGATCGAGAAACTGGCGTACGAGAACACTGTATACTAAGTCGAGACTTACGTTGGGTAAGCGTTTCTGACGCAAGAGTTCTGACTTGCCTTGCTGTTAGGCCTACTTCACGATCTTCTGATTCCTGGGACCTTAGTTACTTAGTCTCACGCTTTTCGCATGCATCTTGGCTATGCTGCGAAAGGTTAGTTTTTTTTTTTCTAGAAGGCATTTTCAAAAAAAAAACTGAACCAAATAAATCAACAATTTACAACAACACAATCTTGTAAAATGAGAATGAAGACTAATAAAATTTCAAACTACGAAGTAAATAAAACTACTTGACTCAAATTGCAAGGTATTTTTTACTTCGCACCAAAATTAAGACCGAATCTAACCAAAAATGTTTGAAAGATCAAAAACCTGCGACATATATACCGTATGCTGGGTGTAAGGGACAGCCCTCCGCAAACTTTCAGGGCTTGCTCAGTAGACGAAACTGAACAATCTTCCACATTTTTATTTTTTTCAGGAAACGAAAAAAAAATCCGCCTCTCCATACAAACTGTCCAATCAAGTTTATAATTTTCTATGGTGAGGCTGATTTTTTTTCATTTCCTGAAAAAAATAATTGTGGAAGAATGTTCTGTTTCGTCTACTGAGCAAGCCCTGAAATTTTGCGGAGGGAAGTTTGCTGTCCCTTACACCCATTATATATTCATATGCATGTCGTAAAAAACGGTTATGAAATAACCGTTTTTTATGACATATTACAAACAGACACTCCAATTTTATTTGTATGTATAAATGTTTAGCATATTACTAACATTGTACTAATGATCCTAACTATCATAGTAGACAATCGCGTCTCCGAATGTGTACAAAACATTTCAAATGTATGAAGGTTTATGTATTATCAGGCCCCTTTGGTCGCGGAATATGTAATTATATATATGAAACACAAACTATACTACCTAAATATTTTTATTCGATATTATACGAGAAGAACTTCACGAAGATATAATTATATTACTAAACCTCTATTTACATTGACTAGTTCAGATAATGAAATGTTTAGCATATTAGTACTAACGATCCTAACTATCATAGAAGACAATCGCGTCTCCGAATCTGTACAATACATTTCAAATGTATGAAGGTTTATGTATTATCAGGCCCCTTTGGTCGTGGAATATATAATTATATATATGAAACACAAACTATACTACGTAATTACTTTTATTCGATATTATACGAGAAGAACTTCACGAAGATATAATTATATTACTAAACCTCTATTTACATTGACTAGTTCAGATAATGAAATGTTTAGCATATTAGTACTAACGATCCTAACTATCATAGAAGACAATCGCGTCTCCGAATCTGTACAATATATTTCAAATGTATGAAAGTTTATGTATTATCAGGCCCCTTTAGTCTCGGAATAATTATATAATTATATATATGAAACACAAACTATACTACGTAATTACTTTTATTTGATATTATACGAGAAGAACTTCACGAAGATATAATTATATTACTAAACCTCTATTTACATTGACTAGTTCAGATAATGAAATGTTTAGCATTAGTACTAACGATCCTAACTATCATAGAAGACAATCGCGTCTCCGAATCTGTACAATACATTTCAAATGTATGAAGGTTTATGTATTATCAGGCCCCTTTGGTCGTGGAATATATAATTATATATATGAAACACAAACTATACTACGTAATTACTTTTATTCGATATTATACGAGAAGAACTTCACGAAGATATAATTATATTACTAAACCTCTATTTACATTGACTAGTTCAGATAATGAAATGTTTAGCATATTAGTACTAACGATCCTAACTATCATAGAAGACAATCGCGTCTCCGAATCTGTACAATATATTTCAAATGTATGAAAGTTTATGTATTATCAGGCCCCTTTGGTCTCGGAATAATTATATAATTATATATATGAAACACAAACTATACTACGTAATTACTTTTATTCGATATTATACGAGAAGAACTTCACGAAGATATAATTATATTACTAAACCTCTATTTACATTGACTAGTTCAAATAATGAAATGTTTAGCATATTAGTACTAACGATCCTAACTATCATAGAAGACAATAGCGTCTCCGAATCTGTACAATACATTTCAAATGTATGAAAGTTTATGTATTATCAGGCCCCTTTAGTCTCGGAATAATTATATAATTATATATATATGAAACACAAACTATACTACGTAATTACTTTTATTCGATATTATACGAGAAGAACTTCACGAAGATATAATTATATTACTAAACCTCTATTTACATTGACTAGTTCAAATAATGAAATGTTTAGCATATTAGTACTAACGATCCTAACTATCATAGAAGACAATCGCCTCTCCGAATGTGTACAATACATTTCAAATGTATGAAGGTTTATGTATTATCAGGCTCCTTTGATCGTGGAATATATAATTATATGAAACATAAACTATACCTAAATACTTTTATTCGATATTATACGAGAACTTTTCGAATATATACCTAATTATATTATTAAACCTCTATATACATTTAATAGTTCATATAAATGTTCGAGTATTTATTACCTACCGAATTTTAATTTTAAAATGCTGCCTTCATAAAATTACTTATGTTAGTAACTAAAACTGAATCCCGAGCACGGACATGCGGTATTCTCCATCTTTGGTTAGCGAGCCGCTGTGAACGCTCGGAGTTAGATTCCCCAGCGCGTGCTTGCGAAATATTTTCTCTATTCCTCGAGAGGCGCTGATGATTTTCAAGAGCAGACTCTTCCGTACGGCGTACTCGAGCTGCTCTTTTCTGGGATGTCTGACGGGAAAGTTGTGATTTCCTTTTAGGCATGATTAAACAATCGCTGAAACTGTCCGATTTCCCAAAAACAGAAATACCACAGCTTCGAACTCGAAGAATGAGAACAAAGTACTACAGCAGGCTGCTCGGTACTTCGTGGGTCCACCGTGAAGCCTACCTACTAATGCACTATTTATCGCAAGCGAAGCCAGTATCTAACAATTAAGAATGAATGGGTATGTCAACTCTATAACTATCTTAACTCTAAGAAAAATATAAACACAACTATATTTTATTAATTATAAGTTTTTAAACAGACATAGTCAATAACACTATTATTAGGTATAACTCTGTAACTCACTCACTTTCAAAACAAATTAAAAAATATTTTATAAATAAATATAATTTCTCAACTAATAAAAAAAACACATGAAATGATTTATGAAATCCATATTGTAAATAACGATTATATACTGTAATGACTGATTATTTTTCATTTTATCTTGACTTCATAATTTAGATTTTGAAAACGTTCAGACTGTAATAGTACTGATAATAAGTAATTTGACTGCCCGCTAAGAATTAAGAATTCAAGGTGATAATAATTTATAAAAATGCAAACTTACTCTAACTCTGACACACGTAAACAATATCAATTGGTATCAAAATAAATAAAATAATTATGTAAAAAATAACTCATGAATTATGATACCGTCCTAAATACTCGTTGCAACTTTCACTGTACCGATGTAATGATAATAAATTTATAAAATAATCTTCATCATCAGCCTATAATGTTCCCACAGCTGGGACACAGGCCTCTCTGTAAGAGGGAGTGGGCCATAATCCACCACGCGGGCCCAGTGCGGATTAGTAGATAAAAGAATAATATTTTTTTTTTCAAAAACTTTTTACAAAGATGGAATTAGCCACACAAAATTGACATAATAAAAGTCTTATACAACATTATTTTTTGTTTATGCGAAACCCGATACGGTCTGGTATTTTTGTGTAAAGAATCTATGTACAAAATTTTAAAATCGTATCATAAAAAATCACAGATAAGCTTGTGTATTACCAGGTTGTCCGTTCAAAAACATGCTCATTTCGCGGTACACCCGCGACTCCTGTGTTGTACACTCGTGATAATAGTTTGCCAATAGGTACCTCACCGTACGGTGATTGTATTGTAATTAACTGGCAATAAAATTTAAAAAATATTTTTGACAAAAACATATAACCATGGTGTAAAAATTATTGAAATCGAATCAGATACTGATTCTGAACAAACTATATTCAGGTTTCGCATATACTAAAAATAATGTTGTATAATGGTTTAATATTAGTGCCCAAATGAAAATTAGTGTATACAAAGTATATTCATTACAGGTACTCGAAATTTAACTAGGGATTTAAGTAATATGTAGCGACCTGCCTGAACTAAGTTAATTTAAACCTGTGTTTCAGGCATGTATGTATCTAATAAGTTAATATACTACATGCGAGCATTGTACCGATCACAATTATTTGGCGAATCACGCTTGATTAATATTTTACAACAAACTATATAAATATCAGGCTACTTTCTAATACACTACTAAACAACAATATTTTATCTTCCCTTCATGGAAAAATATAGTATTTCCCCTATAAGTGATTTGATTACAACTACCGTAAATTTCCTTATCTATCCTATGCAAAAATAAACTAATAAAAAATATTTATGAATGCATAATACGGACATACGAGTAAAACAAATATAAAGATTAAATTAACTTCACGCAGTTTTTTTTTTTCTCGACAAAGAACAATGTCAGGTTTCGGCTGACACAACTTTTAAAACTAAATTTACACAGACAAAAAGTTTTTACCTACATTGGCATACATAATAAAAACTTATTAATAAATATTTAGTTATTTTCTAGAACTGTTAAAAAAGAAAATTATTCGAATGAGTATTCTAATATCCCGGTTTAGTTATTTTTCAGTGCAAATTCTTATGTGCCACAAAACTGCCGATTTGTTCACACCATTTGACTTTGAAGATGTTCAAAATATGGATGACCACCTATTATGCATAACTGGTTTGGTATGAGTAAGGAAGACTTCAGAAATATATTAATGGAAACTCCAAAAAAAATAAAGATACAATTAAAACGACCAGCGATAATTCCAGGACACGCATGAACCCATAGGAGTCGCCGAAAAAGCAATGAAAGTTTTTGAAATCGTAGAAAAGCAATGGAAATGAAATACACACATTGATTACAGCTTTCTCCGCACATTGAATGAAAATCCAATGAACGAAGAAAGTTGTAATCAATGTCATAAATCTCTTTCAAGAAAAGAAATAACTCTATTGGTTCAAGAAAAGTAACGTTTTCTAAAGCGGCTGATGTTGAAGTGCCTGACAAATTTGAAAAAATGTTGTTTGCGGATTACACCAAAAAAAAAAATGAACGTATCCTGATATTGTCCGACCACGACACTAAAAATTACATTAAAATTTGCAAAACAGTTTTCATGGACGGCACTTTTAAAATTTTCCCTACTCCATTTTATCAACATACAACACTATCCACGCAGACCTTAGAAGTAATTAGAATTAAATTAACGTAGTTCCCATTTCATATGCGCTATTACCAGATAAAAAAAAACGTCAACTTACGAGCTTTTATTTAACCTTGTAAAAAGTCAAATTGGCGAACGGAACCCGGTCAACACCACCATGAATTTTGAAGTTCCAGCCATAGTAGCTGTCAAACACTCTTTTCCAGATTGATGTGATTTCCTTACGTGAAGTGTTATGAGTACCTAATGATGATAATGTACGAACGAGCTTCGATTCTTTGTGATTTGTTATAAAAATATTTCACAAAAGATTACAAACACTGAAGTAATCCCTTCAAATAAACATAGACATGGTAGTTCGCCGGACGAACTTTACATGTGCAAGTTAACACCGACATTACACTGAAGATGGGTCAGCAGACGTCTAGGAAGAGCGGCGAGTGCACGTGTGGCTGCGGTGCGTGGGAACGACGCCGGTATGCGGAGTCACCAAGCAGTGTGCACCGCTACGTGAGCGCAGTCACTGACAGGAGCGGTCGCGAGTGTGCGTGTCGTCGTCGACGGTGGCGCCGCCCCGCCTGCGTGTGCACGGCCTACAGGAGAGTTAGTGATGACAGACTGGCCGCTGTTCTTACGCTCGGCGCTAGAGATCTACGAAGGGAGCTAGATGCGATTGTCATAAATACAGATGGTGACACGGGCCGGGAGAATGGCGAGCAGACCGCTGAGGTTTATGTACTGTCTGTAGCACCTAGAACAGCGGAAGGCGAGAACTCCCAGGAGGGCGGTAGACGCACGGAACTCACACAAACTAACGATGCCATACGACTGCATCCACACTTCCAGGTGGTGTGTGGCGGTGAGCTACGAGCCCTCCTCCTCCGCGCTCCTCCTCTACCACAACAACCACACGCGCCGCCCAAAGTGCACACACAGGTGGACTACATCCACTGTTTAGTGCCAGATCTGAAGGAGATCACAGCATGCTCCTTCTACTGGGGCAAGATGGATCGCTACGAGGCGGAGAGGTTACTCGACAACAAGCCTGAAGGCACGTTCCTCCTCCGCGACTCCGCCCAGGAGGAGCACCTGTTCTCCGTCTCCTTCCGCAAGTACGGTCGCTCGCTGCACGCTCGTATCGAGCACTATCAACATCGGTTCAGCTTCGACTCACACGACCCCGCGGTTTTCGCAGCTTCGACTGTTACTAAGCTCATCGAACATTACAAGGACCCAGCGTGTGTGATGTTCTTCGAGCCGATGTTGACAGCTCCTCTCCCTCGCAGCGAACCATTCACTCTGCAGCAGCTCGCGCGTGCTGTCATCGTGTCACACACCAGCTATGACGGAGTAGAGAAGCTCCCTCTGCCGGCGAGACTGCGACTGTACCTGAAGGAGTATCACTACAGACAACGGGTGCGCGTGCGCAGGCTGGAGCCAGACCTCTACGACCAACATCACTGCTAGTACCAACGTAAGAAACACAACTGGTGATACACCAATATGCCAGTTGTGACAAATGACACAACGGTGTTATTATAACAATATTTCAGAAATATAATTCACATTGGTTTTTCATACGTCGTGCCATCTCAAAAATCTACATTTTATTGTATAATTACACCAAGCAATGTTGCTGATGACGCAATTCGACCGATTCCAACTACAAGTGAAGATCAACCTTACCACTACGACATATGACATAAAACGTGCGGTTATCTACGAGTAGATGAAAAACAAAACACGCTCGCCACGACGACGTAAGTCAGTCTAACTGCATCATTATATCGTAGTGGCAAGGACGATTTTCATTTTTAGTTGGTAGAAATTGCAAGTCGCACGAATCGCTTCATGAGCAAGGTCGTTCAGTGGCACGGAATCTGGCCCAAACATTTACTTGTTAACAGGCGATTTTGGTAACGCTCATGAAAATATATTACAAACAACTTTCCAGTATCAATGAATTATAAATCTAATTAAGTCCATTATTTAGATTTTTGAAAAATAACAGATACGTATTTTTTCTTTTGATAAATCAATGAATATTCACAAAGATACGCATCTAAGCAGCGAGCATCGAGAGCAGTGGTGTCCCAGTGGTATCGGCCCCGAATTACGAGTTATAGGTCGTGGGTTCGAACCCAGCCTGGCGCATTACTTTGTGCAATTTATTTCAACACCACTGCTCTTAAAACGGTGAAGGAAAACATCGTGAGGAAACCGACATGTCCTAGAACCATCAAATTCGAAGACATGTGACATCCACCAACCTGCACTGGGCCAGCATGGTGGATTATGACCCACTCCCTCTCACAGAAAGGAGGCCTGTGTCCCAGCAGTGGGAACATTTATAGGCTGATGATGATGACTCTTTTCCAAACGTTAAGATTACTGGCTGCTACTTCCACTTCACCCGCAGTCTCTGGCATAAGGCTAAGGAGCTTGGTGTTACAAAAACCCAACTGGGGAAAATCCACATTAAACTTTGTGCCTTATCTCATCTGCCTCCAGAGTTAGCTGATGAAGGTTGGGTCTACGTAATGGAAGAGGCTCCCAGCAGAAACAGCGTGTCAAAGTTTAATGACTATTTTGTGAAAACTTGGCTGGAAAATTCACCTCTAGTGAATACTTGGTGGTGGTGGTGGAGGTTGGAGGTGGCTCCTCTATACTAAGTGATCCAGCCTGTCTCAGGATTTCAAAGAGGTTGCCTGAACTGTGGGAAAGAAAATATTGATGACGCAATAAACCAATTACAAAGCGGTCAAATAAGCATCGGGCAAATGAGCACTGCCTGGAAAAAACGTTATTTTTTTGTTATTTTAATATTTTTGGTCTACATTTCCTAATCTTCACATACAATACACAAAATTAAAAATCCTTTTTTTATTTTTTCAACTTCTTTTTGACCTCTTCCTATATGCTGAAGACGAAGGTAAGTACCTACGTCGAAGGCTATTTGTCAGGGGTGGAAAATCATTCACACGATTTTAAATGTATATTGTCTTTTTTTTAAGTGGAAATCACAGAAAAGCGTTCAGCATGAAACTACACAAAAAATGAAAGAATTTTTCTGTCCATGACTAATCAAATAAATATTATGCCAAAGTTAATATGCTTTAACATTGTGCTTATTAACATTGATCTAATTAATTATACCTCAATCCCCGACTAATGACTAGTTATACATGTATAATATGTATGTTTGTTTTGCATTTGTATTTAGAATCCGATAAAAATGTAACCAATATAGTACCAGACATCTACGCCCTCTTACCCAACAAAAAAGAGGAAACATGTTCGCCTTTTTTCTCTTATTAAGGAGAAATTAAGAAACAAAATTAAAAAAATCAAATGTGATTACGAGGTTGTGATAATTAATGCCGTGTCACTGATTTTTCCGCAATCAGACAACCGGATGCTACCATCATTTCAATGATGCAATATGGAAGTATGTAAAAAAATCAAACTAAATACAACCAGCGAAGGCCGGAACGTGGCAAGAATGAGCGCCATAATTATTATTTTACTAGTTCCGGCCAATGCTATATAGACTGCAGGCCCATGCCCAAAATGGATGGGTCGTATGAACCTCCAGGTGACGTATATAGGACGAGCATAAAATAATAAGATTCAGCACTATGCCGTCACTTGTAAGCTGTCCAATTCCCTCTATTTCCGTGATCCGGGGGTTGCAACCCTCGATTTTTTCCCCTTGTCGCATGATTTTTGTACGGCGTTGCAGAATAATGGATTAGAAGCTGCATTGTAACAGTATGATACTGATGCCGTACTGAATGAAATGACCAAAAACCCTGGAAATTGTCAGAAAATCAAAAAAATAACCGACTTTGTGGCGCACCATTTTTTTACGGCACTGTGCGCTTTCTTATTATTTTTCATGGATCTATCGATGGTAAAAATGCCGTACAAAAATATAATGATTTGGTCATGTACTCACTCTACCTGCACTTTTGAATTCGCACCAGCACTCAGTTGGACAGCTTACAGGTGACGGCATAGTGCTGAATCTTATTATTATATGCTCTTATATCATCCTATATTCCGATCATCTACCACACGATACCTATAATGAATATATTCCTTCCGACTCCATTCTCCCCATAAATGGTGAAGTGCACAAAGCACTTGCTACTATGCGCTACAATAAAAGTCCTGGAGAAGATGGAATTACCACTGAAGCACTCAAAATAGGATCTTCCACTTTGTTGCCCCATCTTACTAACCATTCTTCCATTAAAGTAATACATAATCGTATAGATGACAAATTGGATAAACATCAACCATCTGAACAAGCTGGATTTCGCCCCAGTTTCTCAACAACCGACTACCTGCAGACTCTGAACCAACTCCTAGAAAAGTACTCAGAATTTAATAAACCCCTCTACTTAGCCTTCGTAGATTATACGAAGGCCTTAGACAGTATCAAACACTCCTCAATATTTAAAGCTCTTGAAAATCAAGAATTAGAGTTTCAGTATATTGACCTACTGAGAAATATTTACCAAAACAGCACCGCAAACATTAAACTCAGTAATGAAGGACCTTCGTTTAAAATTCAAAAGGGAGTCAAGCAGGGTGATCCGCTCTCTCCGAAATTGTTCACCAGCACCCTTGAGGAGATATTTAAAACTCTGGCAGCTTCTTGGACGACTAAAGGTATTGAAGTCGGCAATAAGAGGCTGACAAACCTCTGATTTGCCGATGACATTGTCCTTTTTGCCCCTACAGCTTCTGAACTACAAACCATGTTCCAAGAACTGAGCACAGCTATCTCCTTGGTGGGCCTTGCGATGAATCGGTCTAAAACGCAAATAATGTATAACAGCACTAAGCGTAGGGTCGAGGTAGATGGGCAGGATATTAATTATGTCGATGAGCATATCTACTTGGGCCAGTTAGTGTCTTCCGAAAACAGGCAAGAAAGAGAAATCGATCACCGAATCGAAAATGCCTGGAAAAGCTACTGGTCCAAGAAGCCGCATACGAAGGGTGATTTACCAATCTCCCTAAAGCGCAAACTCATCGACATATTATGCATCCTGTCCTTCCTAACCTACGGTGCTCAGACCTGGTCACTTACCGAGTCACAGAGTCCGCCTTGGAGTCTGCCAAAGGGCAATGGAACGCAGCATTCTGGGCATCAAAAGACAGGACAGAGTTCGCAACACCACGCTGCGTTCCAAAACGGGCATTCTGGGCGTCGGCAAGAAGGCTGCCAGGCTGAAGTGGGACTGGGCGGGTCACGTCAGCCGCATGAAAATTGACCGCTGGGCGAAGGCCGCCACACAGTGGGTGCCCTGGAGATGGACGGCGCCGCCGAGGCCGGTCCAGAAAGAGGTGGCGAGACGAGTTGGACTCGTACCGTGAGGGCTGGTTCGAAGTGGCGCTGGACAAGAGTACATGAAAGGACTTGGGGGAGGCCTTTGCCCAGCAGTGGGACAGTATAGGCTAAAAAAAAAATCATCCTATATACGTCACCTGGGCCCTGTTTTATAAAGCTTACAATCCGACAATTCGACATTTGTAAAAAATCGACAATTTGACAATTTTTCTGTTTTATAAAACTTTTTTAGCGACATGTGACAGTTTCTCGCGAAATAGTTGACAATTTCAAAACATAAAATTGTGACGACATTGTGACATATTTGTAGAATTGTCCGAGAACCTTGACAGGTGCGTTGGCCTCTGTCGCGGATTCATATTTATGATTTTGAAAGTATAAGATAGTGTTTTTGTTATAAAAAAATGGTCCTAACATCGACCAGTGAGAGTAGTGATGATGAATACTTGGAAGGGATAGAAGCGAGAAGGCAACAACGATCGTTTTAAAGCAGAATAAATTTCTCATTCTCAATTACAGATTTCTGCTTTAAAGAAAAATTTGGGGTATATAAAACTGCTGTACCTACAATATTTAACTAATTAACATTGGCCTTCGAATTGTCACGACAGTCAAATTGACACAATTGTTGCGACAATTCGACACTTATCAGCGACAATCTGACACTTGTCCGCGACAATTGTCACTAATAATTTGACTGGGGTTTTTTGACAAACGTCTAATTTTATAAAACTCGTTCTAAGATGACAATTATGTCAAGGTTTCGTCTATGTCGATTTTTGACATATTTGTCACCTTTATAAAACAAACCAAGCGCGACAATTCTACAAGTTTGTCATTTTTTGACATAAATGTCGAATTGTAAGCTTTATAAAACAGGGCCCTGGTGGCTCATATGACCCATCCATTTTGGACATGGGCCTGTAGTCTAATAGCAGAGGCATGGCATTATATTTTAGATAAAGCCAACGACTCACAGGAAATGAGGCGTTTTCGTAAATATTTCGAATCTACTCGTACCTGGATACAACATTGGAGATTTTTTCGTATCCGAAAAAATCTCCGATGTTGTTGAGCTGCGCAGGTCAGCGCCATCGCACCACCCGCGTTAGAAGGGTGGCATCGACGTGTAAATGAATAAATGTATACCCAAAAACCCTCATTTCTATTTTTTTATTTACTACTTAGAAAAAGAAGCAAAATATTGGGATAATCGTATAAGCAATTCTTTATTTAAAAAAGCGTTTGACAAAAATACAACAAATATTTAGGGAAATTAGGAGAAAAACGTATCAATTGGACAGTTTTTATCCAAAATAATTTTTTTTTTGAGATTGTGTTTATCCCATTGAAAAAAGGTAAAAAACAATAATGTAACCGACTTCAAAACAAACCACGAAAAAGGGTAAAATAACCTTTCTTTCGGAAGTCGGTGGCTTCGTTTTTTTTATTTCATTGACTTTTTTGCCACCAACTTCCTAAAAAGAAAAGTTACTTTACTTTTTTGTGGTTGTTTTTGAAGTTGTTCTCTCGGAGAAGCCCTAACCCTAGAGAGCGCGTCCCCAGGTGGCGGATCGGGGAAAGACCGTCAGTAGTCTTGGCTGCTGAAGGGTAGGAGCGAAATAAAATAGCTCCCGCGGACCAAAAAGGCCGGAGAGACAACTCCGTTACAAAACCCAGCTGGAGAGTGCCTTTGACTTATTTGGAGTAGAAGTCCCGAGTTGCGATGAGCTCTTGGGTCTGAGGGCTCATTAGGCATGGCAGCGAATGAACCCATTGGGGTCAACGGTGGCTCTCAAGTCTTCCAGGAAGATTAAGACCTTGGTGTCAGGTGGAAACCGACCGTAAAACCCAATGGCCTACATTTTATATTAATCATGAGGCATAACAAGAAAGGAATGAGGCATAAAGTTAGGGCGTCCCCCTCAAGCGACGGCGATGCTGGAAATGCGACTAATAGTAGGGCGTTCCCCCAAAGCGACGGAAAATCAAAACAGCAAGACATTGCACCAATGTCCGAATTACGGATTGGTACTTGGAACATTGGTACAATGACAGGACGAAGTGCGGAACTGAGCGCTATTCTAGATCGACGCCGCATAAATATCTGCTGTGTGCAAGAGACAAAACGGAAAGGTGCTAAATCACGTCAAATCGGAAACGACTTTAAACTCATATACAACGGAGTAGAGAACACCAGAAATGGTATCCGAGTCATACTGGATAAGCATCTTAGTGAGAATGTCGTTGAAAAAAACAGAATTAATGATCGCATTATATCTGTAAAACTCGCCCTTCAAAAACAAGCATGCCTAAACGTCATCTCGGTCTATGCACCCCAAGTTAACTGCCCAGAAATAGAGAAGCAAGAATTTTAGGAAGATCTACAGACACTTTTAACCACCATACCTGCAACGGAACAAAAAATAGTATGTGGCGACTTAAATGGTCATGTGGGAGTAAATCGAGGCAGTTTTGAAGGATGTCATGGAGGCTTCGGATATGGAACGCAAAATAACGATGGGGTTACCATCCTGGAGTTCGCGGCATCTCAGAATCTGGCAGTAGTGAACACTTTTTTTCAAAAGAAAGAAGAGCACCTACTAACCTATAAGAGTGGAGGCTCGAGGACTCAGATTTACTATATTCTGGTAAATAGACATGACCTGAAATTAATTAAAGACAGCAAAGTTCTACCTGGGGAACCCCTCACGTCCCAACAACTGTGAGCAATAGCTCACAGTGCTGAAATTGAAAACACCTATTAAAATCAAGAGACCGAAAGTGGAGAGAATTAAGTGGCACGAACTCGCCTCAAATAAAGGCAGGGCACTGATAGATCTTGTACTTGAGTAAAAACCGGTTTTTGAAAATTTCTGTGTCGCTGAGCTAAGCGTGAGCTAGGAATCAGCAAAGGAGGCCTGCACAACGCAAAAGATACAAATTGGTGGAACAAGAATACCAAAGACAGTGTCTCTGAAAAGAAGCGCTTGTTTAAGATCTGGCAAGAAACCGGCTCGGACGAGGACAAAGAACTATACAAACAAGCAAGGAAAACGGCAAGAAGAACCGTAGCCATTGAAAAGGAAAGAGCTGACACAGACCTGTACGAGCGTTTAGAAGTAGCGACTGACAATGAAATATATAAAATAGCAAAAGCGCGACGTAATAATTCCAAAGATTTCAAAGCTACAAAGTACATTAGGAGCGCTGAGGGCACGCTACTCACCGACGACAAGGAAATCTGTAAGAGATGGTACGAATACTACCAGGAGCTTCTTAACGAAGAATTTCCAAGACAGCCGGAAATTGAATCACCAATGTCACAAGGACCTGTGAATGAAATAACTGCGCAAGAAGTCAAGAAAGCAATATCCAAGATGAAAAATCGAAAAGGCGTTTGATCGTGTGCCGAGAAGTTTGATATGGCAAGCTCTCAGGGTTCAGAATGTGCCTGAATACTATGTCAGACTGCTAATGGACATGTCTCAAAACGTGCAGACTAGTGTAAGGAGTCCAGCCGGATTGAAGTGATTCATATGTATTAGTTTATTTATAATTATTATAGTAATGGTATGTATTCTATGTTATGGGCCATGTTGCCTGAAATAAAGGTATAAATAAAAAAAATATATATATCAGCTAGTTTCGCCATTAAAGTAGGAGTTCATCAAGGTAACCTAACCTAACCTAACTCAATGAGATATTTAATAAAAAAAAAAGTAATTATTTGACTACTTTCACTAATAGTACGAATATAACCGTCGTACCACAAAAACTTTTAAACGTCTGTTGAACACTTGTCTAAAAAAATGTCAGATTATGACGTTGAAATAAGGTCCGTTTTGCAGTCACTCTTTTTTTAGCCAAGTATTCAACAGATGTTTAAGTTTTTGTAGAAAGGCTGTAAATGTTCTGTTCGCTGTTCATAAAAGTTCAAATGAAAGGACATCGTCTCACAGCACCTGTAGTACCGAATGCGTGGCTAACTATGAAATAAAATCAGTATTAAGTAATTAAAACCGACGAAAAATTCCAACACGGAGGGATCCAGAATCATGTCCTGGACCCATGGTATCCGTTTGTGCGTCGATGTCCCTTACACCCTGTATAATATAATTATGTTGAGAGTTAAGTATCATGTGATTGATTGACTACTTGGCTTATGTTATTAAAATAATCCCAGTTTAAAGGAGTAGCTGTCGTAGGGAAGTGGACATTTTGGGAAATGGACGTTTTGAAACCAGTGGACATTTTGGGAAGTGGACATTCCAAGCCTGAGCGTATTAAAAAAGACTTATGGAAAATACTGATATAATAATTATAGGTATATGTTTTAGGCGCTTTGTGCAGTTTCGCAATAAGGTGAGCAAAGAAGACGTATTAGAAAAAGGGTCAGCAGTTACAACTTGATGAACAAAATTACAACAAATAAAACATTCGAAGTTTGTGACATTCAACTGTAAATCTTTAAAAAGATCTATTGAAAGTGTTAGGTATTTATGTAAAACAGCTGACATAGTGGCATTGCAGGAAACATGGCTTCTGCCTCATGATTTATCTGTGCTTGGAAATATACATGATCAGTTTGAATATACTGGAAAATCGGCAGGAGACCTCTGCAGGTAAACTCACAGGACGACCATATGGAGGGGTGGCAGTGCTATGGCGAAAGGGAATTTTTAAATCTGTGTCTGTGGTGCAGTGTAGTAGTGCTCGCTTATCAGCTATAAGGCTCATTACGCACTGTCGACTGGTCGCCGGCGTCTCGGTCGACAGCGACTGTGACTTTCATTAGTTAAATAGGTGTTAACGCACTTGGTCACCGGTCGCTCACCTATGTTTCGGTCGCCGAGGGACTGAGTCGCTGGCGACCTGTCGACAGTGCGTAATGGCTCTAAAAGCTTGTCTAGAAGACCGAGCAATATTAGTGTTCAGTGTTTACATGCCAACCGATTCGACAGATAATCTTCTCTAATTTTCTGAGTGTTTAAGTGAATTAAGTGCTGGAATTGAAGCGAGCGATGTAGAAGGTGTTTATATGTTGGGAGATTTTAACTCTCACCCACATCAACCTTTTTGGAATGAACTATGTAATTATAGTACAGATCAACTGCGGATAAGTCCCGACACAGAATTGCTTGGACTTGGGTCAAATAACCACACCTTTGTAAGTGACATTGTTTTGTTACCCAGGCTGCCTGGCAAACTGTAATAATAGTAAGTGTTAACATTGAGTATAATGTTTTTTGGTCTGATCACCTACCGCTAGCCATTGAGTGTAACTTGTGTACAATAGCCCAAAAATTGACTAACAATAAGTCGCTTTGTGACAAAGTAAAATGGCGAGAATGTGACAGTGATCAGATCAGGGAATATTCTGAAAAATGTAATCGTGAATTCCGTCTCATGCATTTTCCAGAGCTTTTAATGAAATGTGCTGATAGAAATTGTAATTCTGAAGAACACAGGCGTGTCCTTGACAATATGTACAAAAGTAATGTTGCTGTTTTGTCTGATGCAGCCATTCTGACCCACAAAGGTGACCGGCCGCGAGGTTAAAAACGCTTAATTGGGTGGAACAAGCATGTACGCGCTGCGCACTTGCAGGCAAGGCAGAAATATCAGGTGTGGATACTTTGTAATAAACCAAATTCCGGCAGAGTTTGGGACGAGATGCGTCAGTCACTCTTTTACCATCGGATTTAATGAAAACGCTGGTGGTTACCATTATAAAACAAAGACGGGTATCTTGGTATCGAATGTAAATATACTCGTATTTAACTTAAAAGTATGCATAGAGTTATTTATAATTAATTAATTCGTCATTAAAAAACCATAAAAAATATTATATTATTTTATTTAATTCTCGTTCTCTCTATCTATATCTAAGCTACTAATGTTGTATTCTATATTCTACTTTATATCGCATATTACTTGCAATTTATTTATGTAATATTTACATCTTACCTGTAGACGCTTATTGAATGCCAACTGAACAACACTACTTTTAAATCTCTAATGATTCTACCAGATTTATCTTTTATACTCACATATCTTACTTGCAAGCTCCTCGGTACCTCGTGGATCGGACCGTGAACGTGAAGCCTACCTACTAATGCAGTAATGGACAAACGGGGTAAATAGCGACGCAGCCAGGGGTAAATCGGGACAAAACTTTAAAAGGAATTTTAATATTATAAACGGCAAGGAATTTAAACAAGACCAGAGAGATATCCCTCATAGCCTTATTGCGTTCCATGCCGTTTACGGAACCTATGTCTTGTGCCGCCCGGTTGCAATAAAAAGGGAAGTTCGTAATTGGATAACAAAAAGATACACTGCTTTTAAACGGAAGAACTCGAGTCAACAATCTTGTTATATCTCGATCCATTATTAGGAAGGCAGTTTACAAAGTAATCAAGAACAACTATCAAGATCAGTGTAGCTGCAATAAAAAATTATGTCAAAATGTTGACAGCGCTATCCGAAATGACAACCTATTCTCTGGTTCAAAGGGTGATATCAACTGGAGGAGGAGTCATCCTGTTAAAACCGCTAACCGAACAGGTGTTATCATTCCTAGAAGAAAAAAGAGGAGTTACAGAGGATATTATAAACGCAGGGTATCCACAAGACGATATTATTTATATTCACTTGTTCATGCCTGAGAAACAATATTTCACTTCTGCTACATATGCTGATCTCGTCGTGGTTGCATGTATTATAGAAGAACTACATGATGGGAATAAAACTCTTGATAGGTACAAAGCAAAAACGGAGAATACCACGGTTGATATGAGACAAGTTAGAACATTTTTGTCTGCTCAATCATCCCAAATGACTCTCGGAACGACTCGCCACCGGGAGCACACACGTAAATAAACTGTATTATTTAGCCCCGCTCGGCCATCCTGTCTGTATTGTAATTATTATAATAATTATAGTATTTTCAACAAAGTCGTCCGTTTCAATCATTCATCTCTCCCGCACAGAATTAATATGATAGGTTACCAACAACTTGTCAACTTTATTTACTGAGTAAATAATACGTCATTATTTTGAGACCTTGTTAGCAACAGACCATTAAAATGTATCGGTGCATCTACACCGCCGGTAACATTTGTGGAGCAACAAAAGGCAACACGGTAACATTCGGCAACATTCGGTAACTTTTGTGGCTCCTTGTAACTATTTGTTGATTGTTACTCATCCACAGCGCAGTAACATCCGACAACAAATGTTGCTGTGTTACTGTATGTCGAGTAACGTTGTTCGACAATCGGTAACATTGTTAGATAATGGGGGTAACATTGTTACCGAATGTTGAGCAACGTTACTCGACTTACAGTAACACGTCAACACTTAGTAACATTAAATAACATTTTGTTGGCGGATGTTACCGAATGTTGAGCAACATTACTCGACTTACAGTAACACGTCAACACTTAGTAACATTAAATGACATTTTGTTAACGTTGAGCTACAAATGTTACCGGCGGTCGTATCGTTAAAATTCCTTTCGAAGTTTAGCCCCGATTCACCCCTGCATCCCTGTTCACCCCATTTTATACAACCTACAAGGACCCAGCACCTATCTAATAGGAATGAATGAGCATGGGAAGTTTGTGATACCTTAACAACTTTTAATAGAAAATTAGTTTTATATCTAAATTAGTATAAACAATACTCAATGCTATGATTGGGGGTATTATTCATAATGATTTCAATCAATATAATATATTTAAGCGATAGACTATTTCTAGGTAAATAACTACGAAGGCTAAGGCGGAAACTCCGCTGCTAAAATCACCTATCCGTGTCGGATTGCTGTGAATTTGTGTGTAAGCCATCATGGTATAAATATGTACTTTTAACGATATATCTAATGATTTTCGACTGATATGAAAGCGTTATTAGACTTTCCAATGATCAACCACTGACACTATTGAGAGAAATGTCTTAGAATGGTATTCCATACAAATGTTTTTGTTTTTTGCTCTTTTCTAACTTCTTACTACTTCAGATTACTTATAACCCCAATAAAAATAATAATATGTAGATATATAATAATATATGAAATATGGCATAAATAAATGTTCAAATGTCATTAAAACACACACAATTTAATTACGAGAACATTAACCGACCAATGATCGACTAATGAATTTAGAAGATTACGAACTTTTAGCAAAATGACTAGGAATGGCGAATTTATAAAAATAGTCCCGGCTTCCTGGACCTAAGCAAGGCTTTTGATCTGGTTTCATATGATATGTTATGAAGTAAGTTAGAACGGGTTGATTTACCCTTAGAACTTTTAAACATTTACAAGTTTTGGTATAGAAACCAGATCAACACTACGATGGGCTCGGTCGCTATCTCGTCCATGTGGGTTGGAGTGTGGGGTGAGGCAGGGTGGGTTGAGCTCACCTACGCTCTTTAACTTTTATGTGAAGGTACTGATTGACGCGCTCAGCAGTACCAGGGATGGATGTTACGTAGACGGTATCTGCGTTAATAATATTAGTTACTCAGATGATATGGTGCTGCTGAGCGCGTCAATCTGTGGATTACGTAAACTGGTTGATCAGTGTGAGGCGTATGCTAGGTTACATGGCCTAGCGTATAATGTCAAGAAGCCAGAGGTCAAGGTTTTTGAGGCTGGGGGTAGGAGCCCGGACAAGGTACCACCATTTCTACTTTATGGCACGCCTTTCAGTAGAGTCCATAACTTTAAATATATAGGTCATATACTAACCCCCAGCCTCAACGACGATGACGACATTGAACGGGAGCGGAGAGCGTTGTAGATTAGAGCAAATATGCTGGCTCGCAGGTTTGCACGATGCTCACTTCCCGTTAAGATAACGCTCTTTTGAGCCTACTGTACATATTTTTAAACGTGCACCCTGTGGGCTAGATACACGCAAAGAACGTACAACGCTCTCCGCGTTCAGAATAACAACGCGTCATAGGATGCTGGTGGGCCTGCCCCGCTTTTGTAGCGCATCGAAATGTTCGCGGATGCGCATGTAGATTGTTTCTACCCATCTATGCACAAAAGGTGTGCTTCCATGGTGCGCAGGGTGTGGGGCAGCTCCAACGGTATCCTGGGCATGATTTCAAGTCGCCTTGACTGTGTTTTCGTGAGCCACTGTTGTGCCATCTCGAATGTTTTGCCACCGTAGTGATCCACTATTACTTATGTGTTTTTTCATATTGTTGTTGTTTTAAATGTTCACCTACTAATATAGTTTTAAGTTTTACTAATATTTTGAGTAATGTTACTTGAATAAAGATAATTCTATTGTATTGCTTCTGGCCAAACCTACACGCGTTCCTCGAAAAAAGTTCCCTAATAATGGTAAGTATTGCTAGAACTAACGACCTCAAACAATTAAACGCAACATAACATCACGCCATTACAGACGAAATTTTACAGTTTCGGGTAGGTTGACCTGCTGATCTGTACAACGAAGCGTTTTTTTATTTTTTGATGTATACGGAGCCCTAGAAATGAATGATGTGTAACGATAAAGAGTAAGAAATTACGACGGGTTCTACATAAAAGTCAGCGATTGCATATATGTTTACGATTTTTTTATTCTTGACGTAGGTATTATTTATAGGTTTTAAATAATACCATTACCATATATGTAATTAATGTTATGTACCTATAGTTACAATTATTATTATGTAGTACGACTAAATATAGTTACTTAGATAATATTTAAACGTACGGGTTTCGATAACATTAATCATTAAAGATATATGGGACACGCAGAGATATCGCTAAACCGAGACCTAAGACGATAATTTATAGTTTATTAGCTTTTTATTACAATTACTATTGAATCCTGCACAATGCGGTTGACAAACCTGACAAATATAAATTACGTACTGTATTAATTCTGGTACCGTTCCGCACCATCTTCATTTAATTTAATTTAAACGATTTACTACAATTACATCGATAGTAACCGGCAATCGTAATCAGCAAGACGAAACCCGAATATCGTTATAGCATAAATAAATACCTATTCAAAAAAGGATTTTGTTTTTCTTCGGAGACTTGGTGTTTTGGTCGCGGGACATACGTATACCGCGACTCCGGTACGCAAAAGGGCTACCGAAGGACACCGTGGATTTTAGTCAGTACAAGTCTGACAGTCCCTCCCTCCCTGCCCGGGGCTGGGAGGACTCATTTGATGATTTTACCACGAAAAAAAAAAAAAAAAGACTTGGTGTTTTGGTTATCAAGCACATTTAAAGAAATATGGAAAAAGTAACATGTTATTTAAGGTTGGTTTTATTTATAGTAACGCTGCTGGACGCGCCACTGGGCAGCGCGTTTTAACAGCGCGCGCTTGAACAGCTTTTGCTGAGATTAGCGCCGCGCGTTCCGTGGTAAAAAATTACAGCCGCACAGGCCGATCTTCCGGGTTAAGCCGCACTTACCGAGTTTGGTCTGTGGATGGGTGACAATCGGTCATAGCGAGTTTCCTCTGAGTCTCAGAAAGCACGTGAAGCCGTTGGTGCTGGCTGTCTTTGTAGATCTTTGACAGTCGTTAATTTTAGTCAGAAGCTCTAGTCTTAACCCTCTGCCTCGAATCTTGCGGGCAAAGGGGCGGCGGCGGCGGCGCGGGAGCGGCAGGATCTTATCCTTTCATCTGCTTGGCCTCTATTGCGCAACTCCGCGGAGCTGTCAGAGTGCGCCCGGCCGAAATCGTGCAATTTCTCCGCGTTCACTAAAACTACGATAGCTCTGAAATTAAAGAGCGCAGCTCGACACACTCTATGTCACTGAAATCGTTATGAAATAAGCTATCTGATTTTCTATAGTTTTGTACAGTTTTATCGTGTTATCTATTGTTGATTCGAAATTGAGAGTAGGGTTATGCGTAAAATCAATTGGACCGGCCCCCGTAAACAGCGGCACGGCAGCGGGGCGGGAGCGGGCAGCGAGCGGTGTATTTATGTCAAGCGGTGACAGCCCGCGCGTTCTTTTGCCCACAATAAATTGAGCGTTAGGAATTTTGAATCAAAAAGATGTTGCCGCCATTGTTCAGACATTTCCTTCGCGAATAAAAACAAATATCTCGACGACACAACCTCGAACACAACACCACGCGGCTATAGTGACGCTCGATCTGCCCGCTGCCGCGCCACTGTTTACGAGGGCCGGATTCGAGAACGGGTCTGCGATGAACGCTCCGCTCCCGCGCCGCCACCGCCACCGCCCCGCTGCCCGCAAGATTCGAGGCAGAGGCCTTACCGTAAAATACTGATATATCAGTACTGATATGCATCCGGTTTGACAGGAAGCCGACCCCAATATACGAGGAAAAGCCTAGACAGATGATAAGTTTACTGTCTCACAGCAGCAGAACGCGCGGTGCGTTCTGCTGCTGTGAGACAGTAAAACAAATATCTTCGGCGCTTCTCAACAGCGTCACACTGAAACGCATACTGGCCTTATGGGCCTACCACACGCACAAGCTTTACCACAGTTTACCTGCGCAAGCTTCTCGCATGAAAAAACAATACACGGTCGGCAACCACATAATTATATAGGTATACCTAGAGATAACGCAAGTATCACGATCTGTATGATACCAAGCGTGCCATTTTTGACTACCTGTTATGACGTCACAAAAACTATTTAGTCATGGGAAAACCAAATCGACTGAAATACTCCCCCGCTTACGGTGCCTCCCTCGTCCCACAACACAAAAACCATTTTAATATTAAAACTGACGTCCAACTAACGATAGACAGATTTAGACGAGCGCGAAAATGGTCACTTACGATTTTTGGTCGTAAACTAGCACGGATTTTTGGCACGCGATGTAGTTGCTCTTGCGGTATCTAGGTAAATCTATATCTGTGTCGGCAACACTGAACTCTGAACACTGAACGCCCAACCACACACCAGTTGCTCTTGCGGTATCTAGGTAAATCTATATCTGCTTCGGCAACACTGAACTCTGAACGCCCAACCACACTCAACTTGTACGCGCAGGCCAGGCTTGCGCAGGCAAAACTGTGGTGAAGCTTGTGCGTGTGGTAGGCCCATTAGAAAGGATCGAGCGGCGCGCGCTTTGGCAGTGCAGACGAACAGCGCACGTTCGTGAACGGCGCTGTTCAAGCGCGCGACTTTGGAACGCAACTACTACCCCATAAAACTCCCTAAGCACGCGCTCCATCGGCGCTGCCGATACACGCTAAACATAAAACCAGCCTTAGTCCTAAATTATGCTGCATAAAGTAAGATCAGCCTTAACCTAAATGGTTACACACTTAAATGAATACACGATTAAATACCGTTAATATTAGGTCGAGCAACATAAGACATAAGGCCCCAAGAATGCAATCGTATTTCTGTGAATATTTTAACCGAGATAAATGCAGAAAGTAACAAATAAATAAAGTACCTATATTATATGTATAGTAAATAGATACAAACAAGATCACTAGTGACAGATGTGTTTTTCCGAGTGAGTGTCCAACACAACAGGCGGCTACTTTAAGATCGGGCTTTCTAACACTGCGTGCAGCTGTCGACAGCTGTTGAACACTTCTAACTTAATTGCGGCTTTTCAAATGTTGAAAATGTACAACTAATAATTCAATAATATCAAAAAGTACTCGAAGACGAGGAATATAATGACGGTACCTCCGCCTTGTCTGGGCTTTCTCCGTTCATCCTTATATCTTTTCAAACTTAGAGCCTTGCCTTCCGTTGCTGTACCCACTAGACATATAGTTATTAAGAGATGCAAGATCCCACTAATCTATTTTTAGTTCATAACACCAAGAACAAATTCTGAACGAAATCCAATAACTGTATATTTTTTATTGCCTTTAGCCGAAGATTTGGGTCTAAAATGTAGTTTTCCGAAGCTAATTCTTCGAGTTCAAACAGTGTAGTCCTCTGCCACGCACTGAGGCAAGGCGCTTGCGGCAGAAAGCAGTCAGATTTTATGATAAACTCTTCATCTTTCGTTTCAAAATTTATTATTGGTATAAACAATATGGTTCATTTTAAAATTTATGTTACTGTTACTTGGTACTGTACTTGTCCTTCAAGCGTGTTTTCTGGTGTTTGTAATAGCTGTCCAAAGGAACGACGGTTTCTCCTTGTTCGGCTTTCATAATGTCAATACCGGCGTGGTAGTCTGATGATACTGCCATTTCGTCTAGATCACTAGATTTTCTCCAAGTTTGGGTATTCCTAGGGACAAAGATTTTTTAAACACTCCTTAAATCAAAACACCGTTATATTAATGAGCAACTAAGCATTGCGCAGTATACTTACATTACAAAGGTCATTTTTTTTATAACGAAAATGCCCGCTAGGAGAAGAAGAGTGTTTTCCGTTGAATTTTTCTGAGATGAAGAACATCAGTTGCGAAGCTGCATGCTGCTGATTGGCGACGCAAGAAAAAATCTGTTAAATAAATCGGTTTTGTAGTAATTCGAAACAGTAAAATGTATAAAAGGTTTTGTATATGTAAGCCATAAGTAAAAAATAGACGCATGCGCGGTCAACTGTATGCTCTTTGGACGGGTGTGGTGCAGTAGCATCGGCAGCCATTTTGAATAAAGAAAAATGTTTATTAAGCAATGCTTGAAAGCTCGGTCGCTTATTGCCGGTGAATTAGCGGCTAATAGTTCATGATACTATTTCCTATAAAAGCCCACTGGTTTAGCAGCAGTACTGATTTTCATACTAACCTAATCAGAATTATTATTCGCCAAGTTATTCGCGAGCCTACTACAATCAACCGGGAGCATAAATTATTATCATAATGTATTGCTACTAAAAACAATTCTGATGGAAAAACACATTTACAATTTGCCCGTTGATTGCAGTATGTTGTTAAAAGTTCTAAACAATAACATTGTTTGCTGCGATCTCTTAGTTTTTAGTTTAAATAATCCGATAAAAACTTATAATGTACTTATACGGGTACCGTTCAGATCAACTAACTATTGGCAAGTCTTATATTGTGCGAGCAAGCAGAACATTCAATTATCAGTGTAACCAGCATGATTTTCTCAAGGACTCAGATTAACTCGTAAGCTGGTATTGTTAAGATATTTTCTTAACCATTGTAAGCAGTGGCGGTTCCTTCATACAAGCCCAAAAGCCCGGCATGCCTTATTAAAAATGCTCGACAGAGAATCATAATCAAACCCGAACTATTTAAAAGTTCGCGCGCTTAATTGTTATCAAAATAACACAAACTATCCACGCCACACACTTTACATCGCAATTGTTCGCGCGCAGTTTCGTATTTGCAACATCTATGTATAGCTATCTCGCTTACACGTACCGGCTTTTACCGGGCTTTCAAATACTATCTCTGTCCCTTTCGCGCCTAAAGCGTTGTGCCGTATAACGAGTTAGAACCTTGTGCGTCTACAAATCGATCAGTATGGAAGATTTAAGCCGTGCATGCGTATGAAGTTGCACGCTGCAGTGTTGCCGTTTTAGCGACGTTGTGAGATCTTGGAGATTTTTAACGAGTTTGGAGACTTTTTTAAGATTTAGCAACAACAAGAACTAGCGACTTTTTAAAATAACGAAATTAAATATTCAAGCAATATCTTAAAAATAAAAAAAAAAATGCGACATCTCGCTAGATTGTTCATATACCTGGCGACTTTTTTTGCCTAAATGACAACACTGTTACTCTGCGTAAGTACAACTTCAGTTTCATTTGCTTGAGTGGGGAAAGCTTTGTTGTTAAAGTTTTTTGTGTGTTTTGTTAGATTTTCTCAGTGATACAATTGTTTTGGTGACTTACCTGCAACAATGGAGGTAATTGTACCTTGTGAGGATTTAAAATGCGTTCAAATTTTGATTGGCGAAGATAAGGTAAAATCTTTAAACTTTGCTCAGAAAAAAAAACAGTTTATTTCTTCCCGACGCCGACGCCTAATCTGTGTATTTCTCAGACTAGTAAATCGCAAGGAATATTTCATATGTGTATAAATCATGCAATAGAATTCAAGAGGTTAGTTTATATTTTTCAGCCCTTCAGGCTTTGTGTAATTTTTTTAGTAATAGTACAAAACGAGCTGCTTTATTTACGATACTCATTGCAGCAAAAAATTCGTTGGACATACATGTCGCGAGTCGTAAACACGGTTTTTGAACAAAAAAGTAAACTTATTGAGTTGTTTTCTGATCTGTGCGACAACCCACAGAACTGGGACGGGGATACGATTTTAGCTATTGAAAAACAGTTGTTGGTAGAATTAAAACGATCACCAACATTTTACTCTGATGTAATTAAATCATTTCTTAAGAAAGATAGACTAGAGAAAGAATTTATTTAAATTCCTTATTACATTCTATCTAGCTATTTTTTAATTTTCGTTTTGTAACTTTCTGTTTTGTTTTTTTTTTTTTTTTGTCTGTAACCTGTTAGTCCTGTTACAAAACAAGCAACTACTTACCATAACTTTGAATTCATTTTTTTAATTTATTGTACCTAACAAGTAGTTTATGAGAAAATTGCGATGATACATACGTAGGTACCTACATACTCAGTCGAAAACTGAACTTTCTTTTTTTGAAATCGGTTTAAATTTTATTGGGCTTGCCTTATTTTGAAACCCTAGGCCCGCCACTGATTGTAAGATTAGTCTGTACTTTGATTTGAGATGTGATTTTGGTTTATTTATTGTTTATCGTTATCAAAATGTCTGTAGCCACTCTAACATGTCTGTCTCTAAACGTGAGATCTTTTATTGGCTCACTGTCTACTAGTCTACTACTATCTCGTTTTTTTGAGCTGTAAGTCCTCCATATATCTTAAATAAATAAATAAAAATGCGCTGGTTTCGCTCTGAATTCGTTAATCATCATCATCATCATCAACAGCCTATAAATGTTCCCACTGCTGGGACACAGGCCTCCTCTCTGTGAGAGGGAGTGGGCCATAATCCACCACCCGGGCCCAGTGCGGGTTGGTGGATGTCACGTGTCTTCGAATTTTTTGGTTCTAGGACATGCCGGTTTCCTCACGATGTTTTCCGTCACCGTTTTGAGAGCAATGGTGATGAAATAAATTACACAAAGTAATGCGCCTGGCTAGTTTCGAACCCACGACCTACGACTCGTAAGTCGGGGCCGATACCACTGGGCCACCACTGCTCATTCGCACCAATTCGTTAATATAACACATTATTACTGATCACAAAAACTACGCGGCGATCCGACTCTGTAACAAGTTGGCTTGGAGTCGCAAGCCGTGGGCGTGACAATATTCTCTAATAAAAGCATTCAAGCATTTTTATTTCTAATTGACTTTATAGTTATATAAAAAGCTTCGTCAATGATCAATTCATTCATCCAGTGGACTACACGCAAACATTGAACTAGTCGCACAAATACATAATTTCTTTTATTTTTCGCACCATACAACTGAAAAGTTTACGTTGCCGATGCTAAATAAATCAAATATCGCTAGAACTTAGACAATAAAAGCGAATAAATATATTGGAAACAATCACTCACGTATTGCAGGTGTGTTGGTGTAAGTCTATCCGTGACTTTCTTTATTCGGTCCGAAGGAGCTTTTAAATCTGTTAGAAGTCTAATATCGATAATTCTCTGAAGTAAAAAACTTAAGCCCTCCAAAGTATCGTAGATAATGTATAAACTTCAAGCGGTTGCATCGATCCATGCGCTATACTGCTGCTTCTCTTCATCCGCCATCTTGAATCGCGCAAACACACGCGTGTCTTGCCTACTACCATCCATGTAGATATCACAGTTTTTAGAATTTGTATAACTCAAAATGTCAGTCACGAATATCGGCGTCACAGAAAACCTATTATATTTAATAACACATTTTTAGTTTCACTTTTAATATGAACAAATCATTTGAAAATAGAATCAATACAGGTCTGACGCCTGTTCCGATGGCGAGCTAAATGGACACCGCGTACTGCAGAATATTGAGATGAACCCTTCATCTCATGGGTCGATATCACGCACGCGTATTGCAGCTGCGTTACTTGCAAGGCTGCGGAAGCTCCACCCTTCGTTTTTAGTGTTCCGTACCCAAAGGGTCAAATAGGACCCTATTACTGAGACTTCGCTGTCCGTCCGACCGTCTGCAGGCTGTAATCTCATGAACCATGATAGTTTGGTAGTTGAAATTTTTACAGATGAAGTATTTCTGTTGCCGCTATAACAACAAATACTAAAAATAAGAATAAAATAAATAATTTAAAAAATAATGGTACGGAACCCTACGTGCGCGAGTCCGAGTCGCACTGGGCCGATTTTTTGTAGATAATTTAGTAAAATGACGCTAATGTTAGTGAATTAACATTCGTCAACAACGATATCACCACCCTCATTTATAAACCGATTTATACGCATATATGACAAAGATGTTCATTGGTATCCTCACACCCACGTTACCGTCCTGGCTAAATTGTCTGCGACAACCCGTGGAATTGCATGCTGTATTTATTCTTCCCATTTATATGCACCTATGGTTCGCGCAGTAGGAATACTGAATAGGGTCTCTCGGTGCTTAGACTTATTTTCTTGCTCTTTGGCGGAATTCCAGAAGGTGACACTTAGTGAGTTGACCACTACGTAACGTGTACTTCTACCCAGACCCGTTACTTGGGACTGGGCAGAAAACTAATTTATGACTACTTTTGTTAGCTTGGGTATTACCTTTAATAGCAATTGTATGTGTTATTGAAATAAATAACTTTTATTTATTTAAATCTTCATGCAACATAAATACTTTTATGTTGCTTGAAGTCATAGGCAGACTTGACACCAGAGGCATTCTCTACCAGCCAAACAGCTGGTCATTTCTCCTTCGCTATGGACCTCATGCAGCGGCGCAAGTATTTATTTTTTCATCCATGAGCTCATATTCCGATCGAAATGGTACGCGACATAAAGAGAATAATGTGTCCTTCTGGGTCCAAATTTGGCGTGTAGTTGTGTACACATTAAGCAAGCCGATTGCGTGTTTTCATCCTTCCTTATATTACGTTACGTTATAAAGCCAAGCAGTGATTGAAACCGAAACAACCTTTTGTCTCCAAACGCTACTTCAACTGAACGATTCATCGAATCCCACTATTTTTTTAATTAAGAGCGCGTATTCATCTTCCAAGGAAACAAAGACATACCGTCCGGTCTTTTTCCATCGTCGCGTGCCAAGCCGTTGGATTCTAAAACAACTGGAACGCCGACGGTAACAAGACCACTTCGAATAATGTCGTTCATGTTTTGTGCCGCGCAAAACGGTCCGCACTAAGGCTGCAAGACCAGCCATGGTGTCCGAGGCTGTTGACAACTTCACCACAGTGACAGCGGTGAGGAGAGCAAAGTGGAGCTCCTAACCGAAGAGAAACAGCGAGGCGGAGGGTGGTGTCGTCGAGTAAGGTACCGATGCTCGACAACGGCAGTGCGTGAAGCCAAAGACCCGACTCCCACTTACCCAGAGCCAGCAGGCGCGCACGCTCAGCAGTAGTAACAGACGTGTTTAGTAGGTTACTCTGAACTACACTGCAGAGCGGCTCATCCCACTGTCTCTGGGAAGATGGGTTGCCGGGTAGTAGTGTTGGGTAGGGCTTACAAGAGGCAGTACATTTGTCCTGGACATGACGTCAAAATGTAAGAGCGGTACAGCGTTTCAAAATGTACTACTTCACATTTTCTGTCGCAGTACGGGCTTGTTGTCGCGTTTTAGGGTCCTCATACATCAGTTTTCCTGATCAGGAATCCTGATCCGTTTTCTATACGAACACAGTGAATTCTTACAAGTGTGTGTGCATGTTTTGTGTGTGTTGTTCACATTTCATCGTATTTCATTCATCATTTCGAATTCCGTTCGGAATTCCTGATCAGGAAAACTGATGTATGTGGGGACCCTTAGTCGCAAACGAGACGGAGCACAGTATTAGTACATACAAATGAGTGAGAGAGAACGCGTCGAGCCTCCACCCACTTGTCTACTCTTTCATCTCATTTTTAATATTTGTAATATTCTCCTCAAATGTACCGACGAGCCCGAACGCCTCACCTCATTTGAAGTAGGACATTGTACCGGCTTAGTTTGAAAAAGAGGCTACTCTTACAAACTCTTTTTCAAGTCGTGTCCTACCCAACACTACCGGGTAGATTGGTATTCGGACAAGCCATTTTCCAAGCGTCCAAAGCCTCAGCAAAGCACGGCACATCAAAATCAGTCAGTGTGAAAGCCAGGATATTCCTGACAAATTTTTCAGTGCCGTGGACCGAACAAATGAACGCCGGTAAGCCGATACTGGAAATTTTGCGGACGCCGAGACCACCCATCCGAATGGGAAGAGTAGCTTGAATTCAAGTCGGTCTTGAGACAAAAATGATCCAGCTGTGCAGAAATGGCGAATAAATAAAAACACAGAAGAGAGCGGCATAATATAGAAAAGAGCGTATCCAGGCCGAAATAAGGCGAAGGATGGGGTAAAGCCAAATTTGGGCACTACCAACGATGGCAACACTGCCCGAAGTGTGCTGTCAGACAATACCGACATATATTTGCGGACATCTTAGGACTCCAGTCAGGGTTATTGGATGACTTTAACCTATT
The DNA here is from genome assembly GCA_950005045.1 of Agrotis exclamationis. Classification (NCBI taxonomy): domain Eukaryota; kingdom Metazoa; phylum Arthropoda; class Insecta; order Lepidoptera; family Noctuidae; genus Agrotis; species Agrotis exclamationis. The sequence continues at coordinate 3,121,598 of OX465416.1, forward strand.
CTGGTCACAATAATTTGTGAGTTGCCAATAGACGCAACCAAGTTCGGTATCTTCTGCAGAGCAGTTGCCGAAAAATAAAAGCTGGCATCCGATGACGGTGACGGTACACAAAATTCTAGGGCACGGTCAAGAGATCATCGAATCCATTTCCCTTCCGCTAGGTATGCTCTCCGAGCAAGCAGACGAATCTAGAAATAAATTCTGGCGTAGAGACAGAGAGCCACACTGCCGGAAAATGGATAGGAGAAAAACAATGATTGATCTCTTCCACCGTTCACTAGAATCATCAGATCCGGCAAATTCACTGCTTCGCCTCCATCGTCGACAGAAATTTTGTAAAACTCTTCCTCTGCCATCTGCGGTGCTGGGTCTTCTAAAGGCTGTTGATGTAGAAAGTACCTGGCATGCAAACGAGAATATACAATCAAAAAGTCTACAGTCAGAAAATGAACATGATTACTCGCAGCACGAGATTAACGAGGCGTCAAATATGGATTCAATAATCTTAAGCAACGAAGCCAATCTATTAGAATAAACACCAAATTCAAGATTGCTAAATGTTTTTAATTAATAACAATATTAAGTACCAGATTTTTTTTTTGACCTTTTATCCTTTTTGTGATAACCCTACTCGTATATTTGGAACTTTGACCTCTGCACTTAAAAATCATTTTCTCGAAACCTAGGCCGAAGTTGAACGTAATATTTTTGTGGATGATAAACCTTAGTACAAGGAATCTTTTAATGCTAGATAGAGGTTCTACTTCCTTTATCTAGCATAAAAAGATTCCTTGTACTAAGGTTCTTACAAAAAAAAATCTTTTGAAGGTTTTGTCAACAATTTTGAACAAATATAAACTGGATAATGTGCACCAAAATTGGAATGATATATTTAGTATAAATCTTCAATAAAAAGCGAATGTCACCGTTTGGGTAAAACGAACACCTTGCGTTGGTAACGTCGCAAATAGTTGTCAAATATTAACATATTTTAATTCATTTAGAAATTTTACTGTATCAACCAATGAAAAAATAATCAAAATCATTGAATTAAAAAAATCAAGAATTGGTTCATTCATCCCGCGGGTCCCATCTGAGCGGGGTCAATCGACCAAAGAGTATATGTATATGGCTATATAATATGGCTCTGTAGTGCACTAAAAAAAATGTTATGGAAAGCAATAATTAATACCGTAACACTGAAATATAGTTTTAGATGTATAAAAAGTATTTGGAAAGTTGCCAAATGCCTTTTTTACACCTGAAACGGTTACAACATCAAATTCAGTGTTTTAATTGCATTTCTATAACATTTTTTTTTATCCGTTTTAAATTTGGCTTTGGACGACCGAGCTTGAATTCAATCTACTCTTCTTCCCATTCGGATGGGTGGTCTCGGCGTCCGCAAAATTTCCAGTATCGGCTTACCGGCGTTCATTTCTTTTGTCCACGGCACTAAAAATTAGTCAGGAATATCCTGGCTTCCACACTGACTGATTTTAATGTGCCGTGCTTCTCTGAGGCTTTAAACGCTTGGAAAATCGCTTGTCCGAATACCAATCTACCCGGCAACCCATCTTCCCAGAGACAGTGAGATGAGCCGCTCTGCAGTGTAGTTCATAATACACATGTTATTGATACACATCGAGGTCTTTTTCGGAATAATAGGTTAGTTTACGGTTTGTCGTCAAGTGTAGGTATTTTTCAACGCATAATGACTAATTTGTTGGGTAATATACGGAATGTACAATTCTTGATGACGTCATAATTGGCGGGAAAAATAAAAGTGAACATTTATATGCACTGGAACAAGTCTTACAACGACGTTCTGAGAGTGGGTTAAACTAAAGCAAGAGAAATGTGTGTTCTTAGTTAACGAAGTGACTTATTTAGGTTATGTCGTTTCTAAAGATGGGGTCAAAGCGGATAAATCAAAGATTAAAGCTATAAGTAAACTAAAAGCTCCAAATAATATTAGTGAATTACGTTCCTTTATAGGCATGGTCAATTTTTTGCGCACTACGATCCCAACAAACCTCAAATTGTAACATGTGACGCGAGCGCGCGGGGCGTGGGGGGCGTGCTAGCGCAGCCGGGGCCGAAGGGCGAGCGCCCGATAGCTTATCCTCTCCGCAGTGGAACCCGTAAACGAGGAAAATGCCGTATGTGGGACCGCGCCGCGAGCATTCAACAGACCGGGTCTCGGGGGGGGTCAGTTCTTATTAGATTTATTTTTTTTCCAATAAGACTAATATATTATCTGCCAGCTAATTAGATTGAGAATCTAGATACATTAATCTAGTGGCATTATTAATTACAACTTCGCCGAGGATGTAATACCATTAGAAAAACATGTTGTAAAAATTGGTTCTAAAGTTATGGTATAATAATTTGAAAAGTAATAAAGAAAGGCACTCAGTTTTAATGTATTTTTATTACTATTTAATCCTGTCTATGTATCAATAACAATAGAAGCAAAATAACAGTACACTGTTATACAAATATTTCTTGTAATACGATATTCTTTGATACCCACCTGCACGACATCCACTTGACTCGTGCGATAAGTGGCTTCGTTATTTAATGTCGGTTCTTATGAGTCATAACGTGTCGGGTAAAGATTTTTTGTTTACAGTAACTTGAGCTTATCTACTATACGATAACTTAACGAGAGAACGGTTTAGAATTGTTTTCTTTTTATAGGACAGAAACAAAAATGATACTAAAATATGACATGAAAAACAGTACTTTCGGAAAACGATTTTTCTGCCAATTTTATTAGAAATATTGCAAGTAAAATAGTTTTTTTGAGTTCTCAATAGATTTATGTACCCTTTCCAAAATAAAGACAAATGTTTTGATGAATAATTTTAATAAAAACATACAGTAAAAACAGGCAATATTCACACATTTTGAACAAAAACATGGATCGTGGATTAAATTATATGGATAAGACACCGCGCCGCGAGCACGCCACAGACCGGGTGGGTAATTAATACAGAAATTAGTTTTCTACTTACAGATTATAGGAAAAGCTAAAAGCATGATATTATTTGGGAGGTAATTTTTGGGGGGAACTCAATTTTTTTTTTTAATTTTTCCCAAATAAAAAAAATAATTGAAAACTGCATTGTGTGACATATCAAATGAAAGGTCTTGTTGAGAAGATCTTAAATGTATTTTTTTGTAATTTTAAAATAAATAGTTTCCAAGTTATTCAAGAAAATAGACGAAAATTGACCATTCCCCCCCCCCTTACCTCCGAAACTACTGAACCTAAAGTTTTGAAAAAAATACAGAAATTAGTTTTCTACTTATAAATTATAGGAAAACCTATAAGAAGTCCAAGATATTAAAATAACATGGTAAATCACTCAATTTAAAAAACGTGATAGGTAACATCGTACGGAACCCTCTTCACGCGAGTCCAACTCGCACTTGTTTCTCTTTTTTAAATTAAACTAAATGATGAGGCCCAAAACACGTAAAAACGCACATTGCTTGATCGCATGCTACGCAATAGGTAGCTGTACGTTTTTTACAGATCACACAATTTCGCCTAGGGCGTTCCTGGCGCCGCCCCGGTCCGGTCATATCGTATTGTGCGGGAATGTGCCCAGCGGAAGCTGGATACATTGCCCGCGGTGCTACTTGTGTGGTGTTGTATCGCTCCAGCAGTTGGTTAACTAATAACGACCGAAATTTTCGGTGCGTCATTTTGTTGCCCGATTTCGATGTAAAAATGAACGCATTTAGTACACTCACATTTAAAAGTCTTTTGAAAATTTTTTTATACCATATGCGCGATCTTTTCCTTTCTATGGGGAACATCGCCAACATCTGGTCTTTGCGGTCTACACCGCCCATACAAACGTTGTAGTCCGGAATTATGTTTGGCTTTATTGTGCCACCAGATGACACCGTCTGCAGACCGTGATATGTCGAGATAAGAGACACTAAGTTCTTATCTCGCCATAAAACAATGTCCACATCCCCGGATGTACTCCCACAAACTTGTCCAACTGCCATGTCCTGCTTGGTTTTCGTCGCCAGTTCGACGGGAACGAACTGGCGATTTAAACGCAGCGTCCCTACACAGTCAAATCCCCGACATTTCAATTCACGTGCAAGGGCTGGTGAGTTATAATAATTGTCCATATATAATGTATGGCCACGGTTCTCCAGACCATACAAAAGTCGGAGAACCAAAGCTGGCACAACCGCAGACAGGGGATCGTCCTCATTCGGATTCCGGTCATGGCCGGCGTGCACTAGGAATCTCCATAGATACCCTGTCTGGGAATCACAAATTTCGTAGGTTTTTATGCCTACAGTTGCCGCTTTGTTATGAATGAACTGATTTATGTCAAGCCAGCCCTTCCACATTGTAAGACTTTCGTCCAGAGCTATGTTACGAGGCAAAACGTACAAATTCTGGAATTTTTCGTTCAAATGGTCCAAAATTGGCTGTAATTTGTACAGTTTTGCCTCGGAACGGGACATTGTTTCTGGATTACAACCGCTGTTATCCCGGAAATGGAGGCACGTGTTAAGCAGGACAAAGCGGTCGTAACCCATCACTGCCGTGAAACCGGGAGTACTAAAAATATCCTTGGAGACACTCCAATACTCCGCAATACGTGTCTTCACTACTGTCCCCATCGCTATCACAATGGCGAAGAACACGTACAGTTCCTCGACAGTGGTGTCCTTCCACCTGGTTATGCGACTGGCAGGGCAGAGCGCTCCTGCTGCTAATGTGGACGCTGCCAACTGCTGCGCGTAGCGGTTGGTCTCCACCACTATGCGCTCTAATATTGGCCGGTCCCATATCTCAGTAAATGCGTCATGTGGTTCGGTAAAACAAGCAGTAGGTCCACAGTTGTTTGGGGAGAAAACCTCCCGCCGCAAATGTGTAGCAATGGGAGGTTGCGGGCAAGGTCCCCATTCAAAATTAAATTTCCCTGTAGGGCCTATGGGCCTATGGTTATCTCCTGTGAGCGCAGTGTTATCCGACGGCACAGGCGATGGAACAACGGGCACGGGTGAAGGAGCGTCCACGGGCGAAGAAGCGTCCATGGGCGAAGGAGCGCCCACAGGCGAAGGAGCGTCCACGGGCTCGGGCGCAGATGCAGGGGGGAAGAATGGGTCCAGGTAGGCATCTCTGCTGACCGTCTCCGCTTCGTCATCTAAATATATTCGTAGTGTCCTAGGTACGGATACGATATTATCGATATCTTCATCTTCGTCTTCGTCATCTTCATCTTCATCTTCACTTCCTATAAAAAAAAATTTAAGTACATATTGCATATAAGGTTTACAACCAACCCTGAATAAACCAGTAAGTGCCCATTCACATAAGTGATTTTATTGACCGATTTCTCACTGGAGTGAAATAGCGAAGCCGCAGAGTGGAGCGCTAGTTTCCAATATCAATAAAAATTAACTTACCATAATTTAGGGCTCCCATAATCTCTTCGTCTCTGAGGCGTCTTTTCGACGTCACCGCTGGAGCCGATGTTGATGGCAGGGCCAATTCTTGGGCCGGTGCCACATCTGGTGCCACTATCGACGTCACCGCTGGAGCCGATGATAATGGCAGGGCCAGTTCTTGAGCCGGTGCCACATCTGGTTCCACTGCACTAATCCTATGAAGTCAAATGCACAGAATTATTAACTGACTTAATTTATAAAATGTGTAAACTCAAGCCAGATTTATTAGTTTATACTTACAATCTTCGTCTGGACGTCCTCTCATTGGAATGTGAGGTAGTTTTGTCACATTTACGGCTGTAAATAAATAAAAAAAGAGATATGAAATGAGGTTTTCATTTGGTGCTTAAGATCTAAAAGGCCGAGTAAAATACGCACAATGCCCGTAGAGTGAAATGTTTCCAGGCGGATGTGGAGGGGGTACCCGATGGCGATGATACCACGGACGTCGAGGGGGTGCCACATTTCGACGTCAAAGATATCCCGGACGTCGAGGGTGAGGCACGATTCGACGTCGATGGTATACCGTAAATAAACGGCGGGGTGCCGTGCGGTGTCGACGCCGTGCTACTTCCCACGTAATCCACGAATCTGAAAACAAATGTTGTTAAAAAAAATCTTTAAAAAAAACAAGCACAATAAAATAAAATAAATTACGTAGAGGGCGACGGAGCCGGGGTGAAATCCAATGGGATCACCACTTCCATATCTGTTGGCAGTGGTTCGTCGTCCATGGGCCCGGGTTCGCCAATTTCAGCTTCCATAGGCCTGGGCTCGTCAAGTTCAGTGTCCATGGGCCCGGGTGCGCCAAGTTCAGTGTTCATGGGCCCGGGCTCATCAAGTTCCACGTCCACGGGATCCAAAGCCCCAGTTGGCCCTACGATATAATCTAGAGTCGACCATGCAGCCACAGTAGCACTAAAAACAAAGTCAATTATTTATTGATTTATATTAAATTATTTTTTTCATTTTTAGTTTATTTTTTATCAAGGAATAATTAATATTAAAATAAAATAACAAAAACAAAGTACTTACGTCAGCTCAGAAGGGTTCAACTTTTTTGAAATTAACCTCTTTTTTCTTTGGCTCTGAGGCTGTTCCAACTGTCCTCCTTCTTGTTGGTGCACATCGGCAGTGTCGAAGACGATTAATCTTAAAACATTTTCTTACATTATAATCCATCTTTTACGCTTTTTAGCATTTTGCAGCAACCAATTAACTTTAAACATACAAGTCATTATATTTAATTTTATAATTGCCATTCAACCCACCCTTCACCCGCAAAGTAAAATAATAATAAATAAAAGCTTGTTAACTGTGTAAAGCATTAGTACGGATTTGTTAGATGCGGTCGAAGGGGACGCAAGCCGCCGCGAGTACGTGCTCTGCCTCGGGAAGGTGCAGGATTTGGGTCTGAGGGGCCGGCGACCTCTCGGGCGCCGGTCACATGGCTACTACCACGGCCTCGTGCCCGCCCCCGTCTACGAATACGTGCACGTCCGCGTCCACTCATTCTTCTAAAAGCGCAATCTTAAAAAAACTATAACAAAAAGCAAAAATAATAAATGCACAGAACTTCAGAAAGAGAGTAGGTATCCTTTACTTGTAAGTAAAAATAATTCTGTCATAAATCAGGTCATTATACTATAAGGGCTATCAAAAGTTTGAAATATTCTCATTCACCATCTATTTTTTTTTTTATCTAATTGGAAAAAAATGTTGTAATGCGAATAAGTACTTAAATAATTAAAATAAATAAGTCAGTAGCCATGCATTTGAATTAACGTGCAACTACATCCAAAAACAGAAAATGAAGAAAAAAAATCAATTTTAATAAAGTATGGGTAAACGTCTTATTCCAGGTACATCGACAGCTAAGGTCTTATCCATAATTTAATATCGTCGCGGATGGCGGCCATCTTAATCGCGCACTGGGTCTGTGTCAGCACCGCGCCGCGGTGACACCCCGTATGTGGAATGCCCGCGACGCGAGCATAGCTTTCCCTACCTTTGTTTCTAATGATTTTACGTACAAACCACACATAATCATGCTTTGCAATTAATAACAAAAGGAAACAGTTAGTTTTACCACGCAATAAACAGCAGCTCTGAAAGTTTTGATAATAAAGTAACTGAAAAACCATCAAAACAAAACTCGAGACCCTAGTAGCAAACAGCGAAATCCTAACTTCAACAACAGAAAAAACAAGAAAAATGTATTAAATTAGCCCTAATATTGATTTAAAATGAAACAACAATAAACATTACTTACGTTTTTCTCAAAAATTGTCGGAGAACAATTTAACAATACGTTTCTGGCACTTTACAAATTGCAAACTGAGTGGGGTCAAACCATAGATATTTAAACTCACTCCTTCAAAAAGTTCGGATACACAGATTGGATTTGTTTGGTTTATAATAGCGTCTCGGACCTCTTACTCATAATACACAGGACAGAAAGAGTCAAAAGGATCTCAGAGCGGTAATATGACCGAAAAAAGTAAACGAACCATATCAACCGCGCTGCGAGCATGCCACACATAACCCGAAGCCAATATTGCTCGCGGTGCGGTGGGTCCACTGACGAGAGGTTATGCGTCACGTTCACTCACTATCGCGTACTATTAAGTATTCTGTGGTATCGCGGAGAAAAACTACTCGCAAATACATCGCGAAGCACTTGCGATTTTATTCAGTATACAAAAATTTCATCAATATGTTTACGGCAGGAAATTTATTTTACGAACGGATCACAAACCCTTAGTTTCAATGTTAGGCCCTCAGACGGGAATACCTACCATGACGGCTAGTAGGATGCAACGATGAGCAGTGATATTGTCGGCATATAACTACGACATAGAATATATTCCCACCAATGAAAATTGCGCTGACGGCTTATCGCGTCTGCCAGAAAATAATAGTGTTAAAACTGTAAAAGAGGAATCTATTCCTGAGCAAACATAGCTGCACTTCGCACAGGAAGGATTATTGCTTAATTATACCGAGATTAAAAAACAAACGGTGAGGGATCCCTTATTAAGTAGAATTTTAAATTACCTACGAGACGATTGGCCAGACAGATGTGAAATCGTGAACCTACAACCGTATTTCAATAGGAAAGCGGAACTGTACGAAGAGTTAGGTTGTGTCATGTGGGGTCATCGTGTGGTGGTACCAGAAAAACGCCGGGACACGATTTTAAAAATCATCCATGAGCCACACATGGGCATCGTAAAGTCAAAGGCGTTAGCACGCAGCTACGTATGGTGGGCAGGCATAGACGAGGGGGTGGAGCGCGAGTGCCGCGCGTGCACCGTGTGTGCCGCGTACGCGGATGAGCCGCCACGCGCTGCGCCCCGCCCGTGGCCCTGGCCCGCCCGGCCGTGGTCCCGACTGCATCTGGACTTTATGGGGCCTATATGCGGGAAAACGTACTTAGTAGTAGTAGACGCAACATCCAAATGGTTGGAGGTGTTCCAAGTTCCCAGTACGGCTGCGAGTCATACGATGGCCAGGTTGCGCGAGCTGTGGAGTAGGTGGGGAGTCCCTAGGCAAATAGTTACTGATAATGGTCCGCCGTTCACTAGTAGTGAATTTAGACAGTTCATGGAAAGTGACGGTGTCCAACATATATTCACGGCTGGGATATCATCCGTCATCTAATGGGGCCGCGGAAAATGCTGTTAAAACTTTGAAAAGAGTTATTAAAAAAGCCTATTTAGATAATAAAGCAGTAGAACAAGCTTTAAACACATTTTTGTTATATTATAGGAATACGGAACACTGCACTACTGGAATAAGCCCATCGGTCGCACTTATTGGAAGACGGTTGCGAATAAAGTTAGATGTGTTAAAACCCGATATACAGGCTAAGGTACAAAAAGCGCAACAACGGCAGGTTGAAAGTGCGGGAGGTACGGAGAGGAGGGTGGAAGTTGGAGACGACATTTGGTATCGTCAATATCTAAAGGGGGAGAAATGGCGGCCTGGAACTATTGTTAATACGTCAGGCCCAAGCAATTATAGGGTACTTGACAGTAGCGGTAAACAGGTGCATAAACATATCGATCAGCTTAGGCGTAGGGTCAGGAGTTCTCTTGTAGTCCCCACAGATTTGTCACGTTCGCCGGAAACGTCTGCTCGTAAGGCAGCACAAATATCGCCTCTCAACGGACAGTCGGAGCGGCCGGGGGTCTCGTTGTCATCGTCGTCGTCGCCAGTGCGGGAGCCGGCGTTGTCACCGCCTCAGGGACATGATCCGTCTGGCAATGATAAAGTGGTGGAAGAGTTCTCAACACCACCATCCATGCCTGTACCGCCCCAGTCTCGCCCCATTAGGAAATGTAGACTAAATAAAGATGTTAATTTTAAGATTTAGTTAAGACGTTGTACTAACTTTAAGATTTAGTTAAATAGTGTTAATAATAGTGTTCAGTTATTGGGACTCTGTAAATAACGAGCCATAGCCAATCAGTTGTTACCTACTTCATTAAACTCATCAAGTTGTTGGATTATAAGTTGTTATTATAAAATTCCTATTAGTATAGGTAAGCCCCCCTTATATAAGTTTATATGTATAAGTGTTGTAATTAGTTAAATGGGTTATTGTTAATTTGTGGTGGAGGAATGTTATGTAGGTAGATCGATATTGATATTTGTGAATAGTAGGTAGGTCAGCGCCGGCCACAGGATTCAGTCCAAATATATTATCTCACTGAGTGCACGTCTTTCAATGCGTCGTTCCACCTAACCATAACGAACATTATAATTTCCAGATAGAGATGACAGATGGTCACCCATTCACAGAACAGCGTCGGCAAGCGCGACTTAACCGGTTCGGATCCCGAGTAAACAAATTAAAATAAGCATCAGCGAGCGCCAAGTTGTGTCAACAGCCGCATATATATTATATTACGAAAAAAAAAATGAAACAAGTGGTTCGAACCGGGAAATCCCAGTCCCAAAAAACCCGATATCCCGGAATTTTTTAAGACAAGACCGTCATACAGCTTGCCAAAAAGCAGTGGAAAACCGAACCAAAGGTATCATTTGATCTTATTGCTCGCCGCCCCGCGCCAACGTTCATAGCGGTAAGGTCGTGAACGGGCTGTTTCTGTCGATACGGTCAACTGCACTCAGCACTGTCGTTGCGGACAACCGCACTGTCGTTGCGGTCAGTTTTCGTCTTCGGAATTGGAAATTGACACCTGGGTGTTTTACTCTTGCATTTGGAATGATATATTTAGTATAAATCTTCAATAAAAAGCGAATGTCACTTTTTTTGGGTAAAACGAACACCGTGCGTTGGTAACGTCGCAAATAGTTGTCAAATATTAACATATTTTAATTAATTTAGCAATTTTACTGTAATATGGCTCTGTAGTGCACTAAATGATAAGGAAAGCAATAATCAATACCATAACACCGAAATATAGTTTTAGATGTAAAAAAAGTATTTGGAAACTTGCCAAATGCCTTTTTTACACCTGAAACGGTTACAACATCAAATTCAGTGTTTTAATTGCATTTCAATAACAATTTTTTTGTTATCCATTTAAATGTGTCTTTGGGCGACCGAGCTTGAATTCAAGCTACTCTTCCCATTCGGATGGGTGGTCTCGGCGTCCGCAAAATTTCCAGTATCGGCTTACCGATACTGGAAATTTTGCGGACGGCTGCATTCATTTCTTCGGTCCATGGCACTGAAAAATTAGTCACACACTTCCACACTGACTGATTTTGATATGCCGTGCTTCGCTGAGGCTTTGGACGCTTGGAAAATCGCTTGTCCGAATACCAATCTACCCGGCAACCCATCTTCCCAGAGACAGTGGGATGAGCCGCTCTGCAGTGTAGTTCAGAGTAACCTACTAAACACGTCTGTTACTACTGCTGAGCGTGCGCGCCTGCTGGCTCTGGGTAAGTGGGAGTCGGGTCTTTGGCTTCACGCACTGCCGTTGTCGAGCATCAGTACCTTACTCGACGACACCACCTTCCACCTCGCTGTTTCTCTCCGGTTAGGAACCCCACTTTGCTCTCCTCACCGCTGTTACTGTGGTGAAGTTGTCAACAGCCTCGGACACCATGGCTTGTCTTGCAGCCGTAGTGCGGGCCGTTTTGCGCGGCCCGCGAACATAAACGACATTATTCGACGCGCTCTTGTTACCGTCGGCGTTCTAGCTGTTTTAGAACCCAACGGCTTGGCAAGCGACGATGGAAAACGACCGGACGGTATGTCTTTGTTTCCTTGGAAGATGGGTAGGCCTTTAATATGGTGCGCAACCTGTGTCGATACTCTTGCGCCATCCCATCTTCCAAGTTAATCGTGCTCTGCTGGCGCTGCTGCTACGGTCGCTGAGAACCTCAAGCGGCGTAAATATAGTAACCTAAGTAGTAACTATATTTTTGAGCCGTTTTGGATTGAAACTATAGGGCCATGGGGTCCGAGTGCTCACAGACTCTTCAGAGAGATTTCGAAAAGACTTGTTGACGCTTCCCGTGACCCAAGAGCTGGCTTTTACCTTGGCCAGAGGCTTAGCATAGCAATACAAAGAGGCAACGCCGCCAGTCTCTTGGGCACTTTACCAGCTGACAGCGTTGAGGATGAATTTTTCGATGCTTTTTAATAGTTTGGTTTTATGTACAGTTTTTTGTTTTGGTAATTATTTACGTTTAATTAATTTAACTACTTAGAGATGAATAAATATATTATTGTAACTATTTTTAGTGCACTACAGAGCCATATTCCTTATTTTCATACAGTAAACTTGCCAAGTATAGTAAAGCTTGTAAATATTCGATAGTTATTTGCGATGTTGCCAACTTTTAGAATACGCGCTCTTAACGAGAGTATCATCACATCGTTGCTCTATTGGAAGTTAATTTCAGCTATTGTCAGACACGTCAATCAAGTGAAACATCAAGAAAAAAATGTATATAAAGTGTTTTAAATATGGATAAACAAAGTGCATTTATTAACGAAGAAAGTGATGAAAAAATAGTGAAAAAAAATGAGTGAGTACACAATATACCTACATACATTTTATTATTATCATCACAATTCAGTATTTTTATATAATCTATACATACATATAATAAAATGGTAGGAAAGTCTAAACTGTATATTTTTTTTTTTTAATTGTTTTTTTTTTTTTTAAATATTCGATGTACAGTTTAGACTTTCCTACCACTAATTTATATACTTGAGGTGTGATCTACAATGGATACCGAAGCCAAAAATATAGTTTTTAGAATGTTTGTATGTTTGTCTGTATGTATGTCCGGGATAAACTCAAAATGTACTGGACGGATTTAATTTTTTTTTTGTTGTATAGTTATTAAGTCTGGCTAACATATAGGCTATAGTTTATCTTAGAAACTTGAACACCTGGTATAGAACCGCAACAGACCAGCTAAACTATTAAGAGACACAAAAATGGTGCCATAGCAAAAATTGTTCCACGTGATGAACATTTTCTGCTGAGAGAATAAATTTGAAGATCTGGAACACCTGATGTGGAACTCCAAGAGCCCAGCTACACTATAACATATTTAGGAATGGCGTCTTAGCAAGACTTGTTCAGCCTAATGAGCACTCTCTGTTGACGTATAAAAATTGAAGATCTGGAACACCTGTTGTGGAACTCCAAGAGCCCCGCTACACCATAACACATATAGGAATAACGTCTTAGCAAAAGTTACTCGGTCTAATGGGCATTTCCTGTTGACTTATAAAAATCGAAGATCAGAAATAAAACATCTGATGTGGAAATCAAAGCTATCGCCAATTTCACTAATTATAATTATAAAATAACATTAACTGGGAGTACCTCCACGCGGTGAAGGCGGTAAGACTTTAGGACTGATTTTCGATGACGATGGTATATCATTAAAAATCTGACTACTGGCCAAACCTCCCATTTATTTTTTTACTCGGGCTCTTGGTATTGGACATTAGACGTTTCAGATCTTCGATTTTGACGACCCCGTTGTCGCTGGCATAAGCAACAGGATCCGCGTACGAAGTCGCGGGCAAAAGCTAGTATAGCAATAAATTAATAGTGATAGTAAAATGCATAAACAATATCTAACTACATTTTCAGAAACCATAATAACTTTAGTAACGAGGCATCTTAACTTAGATATTTCAAGCAAGAGACATTTATAAATCTATGTTTTTATTAATCTTTTACATATTTTTATATTTTTGAACCTTATACCGGTATTTTTGAATAAATGTACCTAACACCCAGATCATTTTTAAAGATACGATTTTTTATGCAAAAACGTCCTAAAAGCATCATCTCGACATCTTTATGAGATTAAAAGTTGTGTGTAGCGCTCGGCAGCTAAGTCTCGTACCTTTAAAACCCCCGCTACGCTCAAGATTCTACATTTGAACCACTCGCTTCGCTCATGCGTTACAGATAACTACTCGTACATGTTTTTATGATTGAAGAAGTTGTAACACGCATGCATGTCTGTCTGTAAATATGTTTTCACACCACCTGCTCGTAAATGTCAAATTATAATAATATGTCCTGCAAACACACTGTAAAGCAAGTCATTGCTGCCCCCCGCTCGAGCCGGGCAATAATATTGTACTGAATTTCATTATTCCCGTAGGAATTAAATTTGGAACCTCAAATAAAACATAGTATGAAAACTTTTACTCAAAAATGCATGTAATGTGGGTCATTATTTTGACAACCTTTTTTGAGCAAAGTCGACCTTGCCGTTCTGTTTCAAGGAGCGGCCAGCAAAGTTTTGCCGGCCGCTCTAACAGGCCGGCAAAACATTGCCGGCCGCTAATTTGACGTTTCAACGTTTTTAAAAAACAAATGCAAAAAGATTTTATATAAAACACAGCTGTTTGTATATAAAGAGATAGGTACAATAGTAGATTGTATGACAAGGGAGCAAAATAATATTTTTACGGCGAGAGCGCTATTTTGAATCCAGAGCGAAGTGAGGGATTCTACAGTAGAATCCCGAGCGTAGTGAGGGATTCTTTAGTAGAATCCTGAACGTAGCGAGGGATTCAAAGTACGTGGCCCGAGCCAAAAATATATTTTGCGCCCGAGTGAAACACTCTACTTTTCATCACCCACTATGAGAAAATAAAAAGCGCCTCATATTTTATTGTAATATTATTATTTAATAAAACATAGAGTAACAACTAAATTGAAATTAAAATTAGTATCTAATAATAAAACAACTAAAAACTTATATTTATATTTGAGACATTTTCGCAATTATGAAAATTTATTGTTACAGCTTTATTAGGAATAGAGAAGATTTTATATTCTGCGTGTTTGAAATATTGTCCGAATCTAGCTCATATTGAGGAAAATGTGACGGTGAATCTCGTTGTTTGGATGTATGTAGACGGGCGCGTCGACAGTGGCATGGATGTATTAACTGAAGGTTGTAATTTAATGTTTTTAAAAATAATTCATTAATAATTTTCATTATTGTTTTTTTAAATTTTTAAACTCTGTGACCACTGTCAGCCGCGGTCGTGTGTCAAGGTGTTAATTATTATAAATTAGTGTCTCATAATTCCGTGTCGATATAATTAGACCCTTATTGCTGAACTCTAAAACTTCATTTACAAAAACAGTGCCAAAACAGTTACACCGTTTTATAAATCTCATCTTCGAAGTTAATGTGCTTGCGGCGCCCTTCACCCCCGCGAGGAAACGAGAGCGGCGATATTTTTTAACTCGCTCACGTCGAGACTCAGGTTCGCGGCCGGCGTTTGACAAGTAAGTAAACATGAGTTTACAACAATCCCCGAATGGTCGCAAGTCCATAAGCGACGGCGAAAGTGGGTCAGTCCCTGACCTACGTACTCTAGAACTAACACGAAGAATCACTCAAAGAAAGAGGAAACAACCCAATTATAATGATTGTGAATACAAAAATCAACTCGACGATTTCAGAACGGAGATAATGTCTTTCTTTAAGAAATTCACATCACAACAACAAGAAAATTACTCTAAACTACAACAAGAAATTACCGAAATAAAAACTGAGATAAAAGACAGCAAAAAAAATTCTGAATCATTAATCACACAACAAAATGCACTGAAACAAGAAATAAAAGACTTGAAATCAACAAATAATACGCTTCAGCAAAAAATAATACAACTTGAAACTAATATTTCTCAACTCAGTCCCGCTAACGCGTCCGCTTTAAATCAAAAGTCGCCACCGCCTGTAGAAGCTACCATACTGGAATTGCAGGAACGTAATCGCCGAGAAAAGAACGTGATTTTTGTGGGAATACCCGAAATAAATAATTCTAACAAAACTGCTCGATTTGAACACGACAAAAACAAGGTCATGCACATTATTAAAACTATTTACCCAGAATGTACGAATCCATGCCATATAATGAGACTAGGTAAATATACCCCGAACAAAAACCGATCGCTAAAAGTGTGTTTCGACTCCCGGGACACAGCTATACATATATTACGTAACAGCAGCAAATATGCTAACGAACAGGTTCGCGTTTACTCAGACCAAACTCCACTTCAACAACAATATATGAAAGAAATTCGTGCAGAATTAGAGCAACGCCAGCAGAGAGGCGAAACGAACCTAATTATTAAATACATGGCGGGTGTACCGAAAATTATTAGTTCTATCTCAAAAAACGACAAACATCCTCAATAAGTTCTCAGCATATACCAATAGATTCCGTAGAAAACATTTCAAATATTACTTACCAAAACATTACACGTTGTGAAGATATCTGTGCGAAGAGAAATTCACTTAAGTTTTTCTACACAAACATTAGAAGCCTAGTCAAATGCAACAAATTAGATGAATTGCGATGTATGTTAAAATCTATTAGAACAACCACACATGTAATCTTAATCACTGAGACTTGGATAAAATCTGATGCCGAAGCTAATCTACTGTGCATTCCGGACTATTCACATGTGTATACATACAGGAAGGGACGCATTGGAGGTGGAGTATCCGCTTACATTCACAATAGCATAAAATATGAAGTTACAGAATCATCCAGCAAAAGCCAAAACGAATATCTTTGGATATACTTGGAAGGATATGGGATTCACATTGGATTGGTTTATAAGCCGCCTAATACAAAGTTTAACGAATTCATAGAAACGTATGCATCGCAACTAGAAAAAAAACGTAAAGCTATAGTGTTTGGTGATTACAACATCAATTTATTAAATGACGACCGACAAACGAATATCTATACAAGTCTGCTGAACGAATCTGGATATCAAATACTAAATAATAAAAATAGCAACTACTGTACTCGTGAAACAAAAACTACGAAAACTATTATTGACCACATTGCATCGAATATTCAGGGAGATACATTTCATATGACTTTGCTTGATACACCACTATCCGATCATAAACAAATATATTTGGAACTAAAAAGGCCTAAAGTAACAAAAAAAGTGAAACAACAATATCTAGCAACAGATTACAACATATTATACAAATCAATTGAAGAAGCCGACTTTAATAATGAGGAGAATGACTTTACTAAACTGGAAACTTTCATCAAAAACCAAATCACAATCAACAAAATAACGAAAGTAAAAATTCTAAACAAGCCTCGAGACGATTGGATCAATAAAGATGTGCTAGATATCATACATAAACGCAACAATGCCTGGAGCACCCATAAGAAAGACGTTGACAACGGTGAGAATGAATTGAATTTCAAACATATTAGAGATCAAGCCAGTAAAGCAATAAGAAGCACAAAAAGAAAATATTACCTTGAAAATTTTAAGAAATGTCGGAAGAAACCAAAGAAAATGTGGGAATTAATAAATACACTAGCAAATAACAAAAGTAAAAAAAAGTTGTGCTCCTTCAAAGCTAAAAACTGACACTGATGTATTAACTAGTGGACAGCAGATTTGCCAACATTTTAATGATTTCTTTTCCACAGTTGGTTCTATTCTAGCCAGTAAATTAACCCAATCACAACAAAATATCACACCGAACCAAACACAAACACAAAACCGTACACTACAAAAAATAGAACCATGTACAAAGAATGAAATTAGTAAAATTATCGATAGTTTAGATTCTAATACGAGTAGCGGAATTGATGGAATTACTGTTAAAGAAATAAAATGCATTAAAAATCTAATATTAGAAAACTTAACTAACTGTATAAATACATGCCTAGAACAGGGGTTATTTCCAAAAAGTTTGAAAGTTGCTAAGGTAACACCAATTTTCAAATCTGGAAGCAAAAGCGATCCGGGTAATTATCGTCCGATATCCGTACTGCCGGTGTTCTCCAAAATTTTTGAAAGAATAATTTACATCCGACTTTATAGTTACTTAACAGATATAAACTTCTTTTTTGAGCAACAATATGGGTTTCGTCCAAAATCAAATACCCTATCAGCAACCATAGATCTTACTACTAAAATAAAAAATGCTATAGACAAAAGACAATTTGCCCTGGGAATTTTTATAGATCTAAAAAAAGCATTTGATACGATTACCCATGATCTGCTTTTGGATAAGTTAAGTGACATAGGGATATCAGGAAATGCACACAAAATTTTAAAATCGTACTTAGAAAACCGGACACAAATAGTAAAAATAGAAAATTACGACAGTTTACCAGCAAAATTAACCTACGGAATCCCACAAGGTTCAATTTTGGGACCGCTATTATTTTTGATATATATCAACAACATAAAAAGCGTTAAAACATCGGGCAGCATCACTCTATATGCAGACGATACTTGTTTATTCTATTTCGGCCACAACTTAACTGATATCATGAAAGAAGCTCAAAACGATTTGAATATCTTAAATAAATGGTTTCTATCTAACGTACTAACCATTAACACCAAAAAAACCTCATACATGATTTTTGCCGCCAAAAATAAGAAAATCGACAATCAAATCCAGTTAACAATTAACCAAGACAAAATAACTAAATCAAGCAGCGAAAGATACTTAGGCCTAATATTGGACACAAAATTAACTTGGAGATCCCACATTGAACATATTAAGTCCAAAATATCACCACTAATAGGAGCAATTCGGCGATGTGCTGTTTGTATTCCAAAAGGAGTCCGCGTAATGATTTACAACGCTCTCGTTAGACCACATATAGAATACCTTATTGAGATTTGGGGAACAGCGGCAAAATCAAATATCCAAGAAGTACAAGTTCTACAAAACAAAGTTATCAAAACACTCTACAACTATGACTACCTAACACCAACCACTAAAATCTACAATGACACAAAAATACTTAATATTAACCAACTATACATACTTAAAACATGCACTCTAATACATAGAATTATAACACAAAGCACACATTCACAATTAAACTTTAAAAAAAAAACATATTCATACAATGCAAGACGTCGAGACAAACTAGAACTAAGAGCACCTAGAACTAACTATGGTAAGAAAAACATATTATATGAGGGAGCAAAACTTTACAATGAAATACCCGATAGTGTAACCAACATTAAAAATTTATATACATTTAAAAAAGCTCTTGAAGAACACGTCCGAACAAAATATTAAAACGAAATGTCACCTGAATTATTTTTTAATCGTATGTGATCACAGAGAATCGATCTAACTTAATTGTATAAATGATTTACTTTTCTCAATGTGTAAGTGAACTGTAATGTTCTTTTTTTGAGAAATAAATGTCTTTAAACCGAAATTAAGTATTTTTTTTTTATTCAGGCAGCGACGGCGTGACTATGGGCCGTCGTACCAGCCAGTCTTTATTCAAACAATATTTGCGTTCGATTTATTCGGCGCTGAACACTAAGATGTTCCAAATTCAAAAAGTGCGCGGCAAAGTTATTTGCGGCGCACTTAATATTATAAAGAGGATTAAAAACTCATTACTGCCCGCTAAAAGTTTCTTATAGAAAACATCACTTTTGGGTGCACTTAAAGGCGAACCAAGTCGTCCTTTTCGAATAGATGGGATGAAAAAAGATTTTATTCCATATTTGGCTGTATATTTCCAACTGCCATTGCTAAAAAAAAAAAACAAAGAAGTAGCAAAAGCGCGGTTCAGCGAAAATTTTGTTTTTATGTAGGTGACTTTTTTGCTAAAAATGAGCTCTCAAAGCGTAAATTCTTCCGATTCAATGTGTTTAACACCGCCAGACATTACAGATGAAGCTAAATTAGTGGTTGAAAATTTAATACTGCGAAACTCAAAGGAAAAATATACGCTTGCATACGATTTGTGCAGTACTTTTCATAATTGTCACTTTAATTAAATTTCTAGTTAATTAATATATATTTCAATTACTTGCTGGTTTTATTTAGGTTAGGTACTTGCTTTTTTGAGTAAAGCACTATACAAGCCTTGGCCCACTATGACTGTTTCGCTGGTCACGCTATGATTGCCTCGAGCTAGCCTAGCTACGCTCTAGACCTTCCAGCTTGGCCATCATTGCAGCCCTTGCTGTCCTCGCTGTGTCGGCCTCGACCTTTATCTCAGCTCGTCCATCAAGTGCTGCACGCTGACCGCGCTGTGTCGGCCTGGAGCTGCGCTACGCTGCGCTGTCGGCCATCATCAGCGCGACCAGCAAAGTAGTCATTATAGACCGCAGCAGTAATGTACTATTACCAAGGAGTTGTAGCAGTAATGGCGGCCGGTGACCGCAACAGCTGATCGCTTGCTGTGGTGCCCACTTCACGTTCGAAGGTTGTCGTACATCAAATTTGAAAAATCTAATTTATTTCCTCGCCGTAGATGTGAAAAGCAGAGTACGTTCATCGGGAGTAAATCTGCCTTATCTTTGGCTAACTTGAATCCCTCACTACACTAAGGATTCTTAACTTAATTCCCTCGCTCCTCGCTGCGCTACGGAGGTTCACCCCTAGAATCCTTAGTGTCGCTTCGGGATGCAATACGCCCGTGACGTAAGACAATGCTTTACTCCCTTGTTGCATAATCTACTATTATCAGATTTTTATAGAAGGGTCAAAATTAAATAAAAACAAGGTTTTACACCAATTTAGACACTTTATTTCAGAAATAGATACATGTTCGTTACACATTATTTCAGAGTAGCATACAATAATATATTATAAAGTTTATCCTTTTTAAGGGAAGTCAAATATAACACAGTCCATAGACATCCTTCGAAAGGAAGGGCTTACTCTAACACACAAAAGTATTTTTATCATTTTAAGACATTCCCCACATTCTTAATATGAAAAATTTTCAAGAATTATAACTAATCTGATCAAAAGTTAGATTTTAGAACAAAAAGATATTAGTCATTATCACGCATACTAACCAAAATAAAAAGAGCTTTCAGAAACTTTTTTCTCATCACAAAGGTAAATAGTTTAGACATTTTATTTAAGAAGTCACACAGATCTTATAATGACTACTTAAGATTTGTCTACGATAAGTTAATTATAACGTTAATCCAGAAAAAGTGGAATGTGACACACCTATAGTATTTAAAACCTCTAAAGTATACATTTTTAAATCACTAGAACATCGAGATATTTCTCTATTATACGAGTAATAAAGGTGGACAAATATTTATTCTACCTTATTTGTTACACATGTTCCAATATTGTTTTCCTATTGTGATAAGCCATTAAAATTATGAAAAAAGAATGTTTTTATCCCAACGGCTAATACTTTTTAAGTATGCTTGATAACCATTATGAAGACTATATAACTTATCGTAGACAAATCTTAAGTAGTTATTAACTACTTAAGATTTGTCTACGATAAGTTAATTATAACGTTAGTCCAGAGAAAGTGGAATGTGACACACCTATAGTATTTAAAACCTCTAAAGTATACATTTTTAAATCACTAGAACATCGAGATATTTTGCTATTATACGAGTAATAAAGGTGAACAATATTTATTCTACCTTATTTGTTACACATGTTCCAATATTGTTTTCCTATTGTGATAAGCCATTAAAATTATGAAAATAGAATGTTTTTATCCCAACGGCTAATACTTTTTGAGTATGCTTGATAACCATTATGAAGACACCAATATCATATCATTCCATATTACGTTACCGATGAAATCCCAATAATATTTATATATGCAAATACCAACACGAATAATATACGAAACAATTTACGCGAAAAGTTATAATTATTATAATAAAATGTTTTGTATGCATACTCCCGATAATATTATTAATTCCTAAAGGACAATAGCGTCCCCGAATTTATACATATGATTTATATTTTATCAGACCCCTTGCGTCGCGGAATTATACTTTAATTCGACATTAATACAAAAATAATAATCTTAGCGTCTTGGTAGCTAGAATTACGTTATGTCTATTTATGTCCACTTGTTCAGATAAATATTTGAGTTATTATCAGATTTACACTTATTTCATTAATTACTGGTAATACTTATAATATAATACACTTTTTATAATTTACCTTTAACCGCATCTACTCTAAGCTTTCATTCCTAATTTATATTGTAATGTAATAGGTGGTCAATCAGTGTTTCAGGCTTATGTATATTATTGCATACACTGAAATGAAACTAGATATTATCTTTATTCAGATAAGTATGTAGGTGCTTAATATAAAAGTAAAATACACTTCAATTAACATGTAGGCATTTGACAAACAAAATAAATTAGTTGTACTTTCTGATTTTAAGATTTATTCATTTACCAAGTATATTTATTTAAAATGTTATACCTAAATGTGAACTTATTAATTTGTCACTAATTTCATTTCAATATACATTTGTTTATGTAAAGTGTGCTCCAGGTTCTGCGAAACATCCAATTTACAAGCTCACACATTTTAATACATTTACATTGTGAAATCTTGGAAAAGTATATGGAAAAGAAAACGTGATGTTTAATTAAATGAATCTTACTATTACCGTTCAATGCTAACGACAATTTAGTGCACGAGACATTATCGTACTCCGAATGTTTCCCTCGACCATCAGCCAGCTTTGTTGAAACCCAATCATAACAAGACAAAAACTGTTAAAAGAATGTTATCAAACCGTTGAAGGAATGCAATTAATGAATAACTACATTTTTAATGAAAAGTAACCATAAATAACAGTCGAGGAGCGGTATTGTCAAGGATGACCTTTAATGCACTGACCTAAATTAATAATTTAAAATGATTATGAAGACACCAATATCATATCATTCCATGTTACGTTACCGATGAAATCCCAATAGTATTTAGATATGCAAATACCAACACGAATAATATACGAAGCAATTTACGCGAAAAGTTATAATTATTATAATAAAATGTTTTGTATGCATACTCCCGATAATATTATTAATTCCTAAAGGACAATAGCGTCCCCGAATATATACATATGATTTATATTTTATCAGACCCCTTGCGTCGCAGAATTATACTTTAATTAGACTTTAATACAAAAAAAAATCTTAGCGTATTGGTAGCTAGAATTACGTTATGTCTATTTATGTCCACTTGTTCTGATAAATATTTGAGTTATTATCAGATTTACACTTATTTCATTAATTACCGGTAATACTTATAATACACTTTTTATAATTTACCTTTAACCGCATCTACTCTAAGCTTTCATTCCTAATTTATATTGTAATGTAATAGGTGGTCAATCAGTGTTTCAGGCTTATGTATATTATTGCATACACTGAAATGAAACTAGATATTATCTTTATTCAGATAAGTATGTAGGTGCTTAATATAAAAGTAAAATACACTTCAATTAACATGTAGGCATTTGACAAACAAAATAAATTAGTTGTACTTTCTGATTTTAAGATTTATTCATTTACCAAGTATATTTATTTAAAATGTTATAACTAAATGTGAACTTATTAATTTGTCACTAATTTCATTTCAATATACATTTATGTAAAGTGTGCTCCAGGTTCTGCGAAACATCCAATTTACAAGCTAACACATTTTAATACATTTACATTGTGAAATCTTGGAAAAGTATATGGAAAAGAAAACGTGATGTTTAATTAAATGAAACTACTATTACCGTTCAATGCTAACGACAATTTAGTGCACGAGACATTATCGTACTCCGAATGTTTCCCTCGACCATCAGCGAGCTTTGTTGAAACCCAATCATAACAAGACAAAAACTGTTAAAAGAATGTTATCAAACCGTTGAAGGAATGCAATTTATGAATAACTACATTTTTAATGAAAAGTAACCATAAATAACAGTCGAGGAGCGGTATTGTCAAGGATGACCTTTAATGCACTGACCTAAATTAATAAACTAATAATTCCTATTGAGTCATCATCTACCTAGCCTTTTCCCAACTATATTGGGGTCGGCTTCCAGCCGAACCAGATACAGCTAGATATTAGTATTTTACATGGAGCGACGGCCTGTCGGACCTCCACAACCCAATAACTGGGTAATACGAGACACCATGGTAAGACTGGTTGTCAGACTTTAGAGCTTCTGACTAACAGTAACGACTGTCAAAGATCAACAAATAACAGCCGGGACCAACGGCTTTAAGTGTTTTCTGAGGCACGGAGGGAACTCGCTATGACAGATGGTCACCCATCCACAGACCAACCTCGGCAAGCGCGGCTTAACCCGGAAGATCGGCCTGTACGGCTATAATTATTTAGCCACAAGCCATAATTTCTATTGAGTATTTAAACGAATATAATGTTGAACTGAAAAACTAACGTATTAATATTGAATGTAAGGTAGGAAACGTACAATACTTGCACCACATGTTGTTAATAGACAATTTCAAATACAGTGGAGCGTCGATTATCCGAACGTCGATTAACCGAACGCCAGCTTATCCGAACTGCAACGCCCGCCCGATGCGCGGTAACTATGGGCTGTATTACAGAACATCACTCAGTTCTCAAGTATTACTTAAAACTAGATTCAAGGTAGATTAGGTATTTGATTGGTTGAAACTTGTTTAAGTAACACTTGAGTTTTGAGGTGCGTTCTGTATTACGGGCAATATTGTTTGCACTCTTTTTAATTAATTACTCATACTATTTTTTCTTTATACATATAGATGTTTACGTAAAACTGGTGGATGCCAAGCTTCACAGCCTGAATCATCGCCGCAAGGCTGCTTGTCGGTCTTCTATAGACTTTTCTTCGGTAACCTTCTACCATCGGGCTTCTAGACGTACTGCTGATTATCATTCATACTTAGTTGCCATTCCACCAATTCGCACTATGCGCTTACAATCACACAGCAAAGGAGTGGAACTCTCTTCCTGCGTCGTTAAAAAGTTATAGTGAACAGGTTTATTCTGGTTAAGCTCGCTTCATTGTAGGCTTTGTCTCTATCAACTTTTGACCTTGGACTATAGTCAAGAGCAAACCCATGTCAAACAAAAAACATATAGGTAGTTCGATTATGCGAAAAGACCGGTTGTCCGAACACCCATATCCCCCAATTAGTTCGGATAATCGACGCTCTACTGTATTGCGAAAACAGAGCAAAAACAAATTAATTCACAATGAAACACTCGCAAGAACAAAATATATTTCTCGAACCAGACCACTTACAATATCTATGGTTATAGGTTGATTCGGTTGCCCCATAATTCTATTTTACTTACATCTATGAATTTTTCTATCTACCTAGCCAACTAGTCATTTATATTACTCTTGTATATCTATACTTAGCTATTTATAAAAATATAACTTTTTACTACTGTATTCCATAAAGAAGAGACTGACAGACGACAGCAAATGATGTAAGTATGCGGGAAAGAAAAATGTATTTAAAGAATAAAGATTTAAAGATAGAAAAACTATAAATACACTTACAACGTTTATGAAATAACTACTAAGTGGTCGAAAAACAAGAGAAAATTTTGTAAAAACACTCATAAGTATCGGAGTTTAATATAGATTAGAACAGTTATTACACCTAATGTTGTGAATTTTATGTAATTATATTATTTATTATATAATTAAAAACATAACAAAAGCTGAAAACCTCAATAATGCTGTAGGAACAGTTAATGCATTCTTGTCATCTGTTATTTCAGACGTTTTGATAGGAAATGGAAAGCAAACAGACGGCAGCGCACTTGATGTTCAGTAACCGCCGCCTGAGAACACCTGCCACTTTAGAGACATAGCTGAAATGTCTCATGTGCTTGTAACTACACCGGCAACCATACCCTTCAAACCGAGACACAGCAACGCTGCTTGGCGGTAGAAATAGATAAGGTGGTAGTACTTCCCCGGACGAGCTCATCCACATAGAGATCTACTACGAGTACTCTTCTCAGAGAGTGCGCTAATTTCCAATTCACTTTCAGCATATATTCGGTATATTGCTTTATTCGATGATCTTTTATTTATTGAACCTGTTCTTCTAATTGCCAAAAGCTATTGCCAATTTGTTAGCTGCATTTTTCATTACGGCAGCAGCACATAATGTTCATAAATAAAATGAACTCCTTCGTTTGGCAGTGTTCCATTTATACATTCAAATTACTTTAAATAAAATAAAGGAACTGTTTTAAAGGTGGTTTTAGCACAGCCACGAGTTACATCTATCGATGTTCTGCTACCATATTGATTAGCCTTTTGCGTTTCAATTAACCTTCTATTTTGGCAGCCATACTATTACGAAACAGGTCTTATCTCAATGTGGAAACCAGGATTTCACAAGTAAGGGCTCCCACACTTATACACGATACGACGTCGCGTCGTACAACGATGCGGCGTGGTTTCACGATACGACGTCGCGTCGTAAAATCTACGATGAGCATCATTACAGTGGGGTGGTGTTTTAGTTCATTCCGAAAAATGTACCGCTCTAGACGCATTCTGTTCCATAGTACGGGACGCTGCTCGACTAGCGTAATTAAATGATCGACTTCAATACCATCCGTCATCTTTGAATTTCGAAAAACAACTGCGCAGGATTGCATCGTGAGTCACGACGTCGCATCGTGGATTTGCACGACGCGACGTCGTATCGTAGATTTCCACGACGCGACGTCGTATCGTGTTTATGTGTGGGAGCCCTAAATAGCGTTTCAATTTTTTTAAAGAATACATTTTATTGCTCGTGGGTGACGCGTGTCTGAGTGTACATGCAACGAACAACAAAAGAGAACAACGCAAACGAAGTAACATCGGTTCATCACAAGCATAATTTTACTCATATATTTAATAACCTACTTCTAATTACCTAGTAATTTAATTTCTACTTCATTATTTCGTTTATGACCCTCGGATGTCAACCCTCTAAGGATGAATGAGCTTATACTTATACACTACCTATCAATATAGAAAACTATCGTTCCATGTAACTATTTAAATACAAATAAGACATGAAGAAGCTAATATTTTATTATTTATGTCTACTGAAGTAAACGGCTTAATTATTAAAAACAATGAAATGGAAGTATATGTATATACACCTTTAGAGAATTAGAAATATAAATTAATTTATAATAAATAAATCATCTCCTTTGTATTTGAAATATTGAATTACATATGTTGCAGTATGACGACAGTCATTTACAGCATTATTATTATTAAAATAATATAAAAGACCCACAGAATGACGGACCCATATGGTTCAGTAAGCATTTTTTTTTTAATAGTGCAAACTGTTCTTTAACAACTCTGCCATAAGTCTTCCCACTTGGAACTACGCGATTATTTATTATTTTCGGCTAGTGACCGTACAGCGCGTGTTAGGACACACAAATGGCTCTGATTATTTTTATGTGTTTAGTATCGAAAGTAGCGATGCATCCGATGCCGATACCGATATATCGGCGATACTTTGGGTTAGCCGATATATCGGTATCGACGATATTTTTGTAACCGATTCAACCAGCGTTGCCAGACCGTACCAAAAAGTACGGTTTTCCGTACTATTCATCACTCAGTCGTACCACAACCGTACCTCTATGTAGACCGTACCTTTTTCGTACCTTTTCTATGTGTTTTATTTTTCACAAAAAATATTTTTTGTGTTTATTTTTCAAAAAAATCGCCTTCTCCTGTGTTTCTCCACATTTTGAATTTGCGTTTAAAAAACTTTTTTCTTCCAACCAAATAAGACTTGGCTGTTTGGGTTATCTTTCATTTGACACTAAAATATGGACACAAATGATGTAAATGGAATTTTCATAATTCTAAAACATTATTTTCATTTTTTGTTTTGACAAACAACTTACTTTCACCGTAGAAACAGTATACTATAGAATTTTTCAAAATTCTAGCAAAACCGTACGGGTCGGAATAATTCTGCAAAAACTAGATAAGTTGCGATTTGTTCGAACTTCGATTTACAAAGTTTTTTAGACCTCAAAATAGTTTCAAGTTTCTGATAGGTATGTAAACAGCAGAATTTTGCACAATTGTATAAAAACTATAAAATAAAACAATATTTTTTGTTCCTTTAAATATAGAGATGCACTAAGCAGACTGAAGTACAACCGATCCTGCGGTGAAGATGGTGTCAGCACTGAAGCCTTAAGAATGGGTGAACCATCACTTCTCTATCCCCTTACAAGATTGTTTAACGACATTCTTCGAACAGGCAGTCTCCCATCGAATTTTTGCCATTCCATCATCATATTACTTCACAAAAAAGGCGATAAGTCCGATATAAATAAATAATTATCGGCCAATTAGCTTAATATCTCATATCTACAAAACCTTTTTAAAGTAATTGAAAAACGCATAGGAAACCAATTAGACCTTAAACAACCTCCAGAACAAGCAGGCTTTCGTCGGGGACTTTCTACCACCGACCACTTACACACCATCAACCAAATAGTCGAGAAATGCCAAGAATATAACACCCCTTTGTATTTAGCATTTGTCGACTATTCAAAAGCTTTCGACAGCATCACGCACTCCGCAATATTTAATCATCATCATCATCATCAGCCTATAAATGTTCCCACTGCTGGGACACAGGCCTCCTCTCTGCAATCTGTCAATATTTAATGCTCTCACAAAACAACAAATAGAACATAGCTACGAGTATATAAAACTGCTGCAAAATATATACACCAGTAATACAGCTGCCATTAAGCTAGAAAGATTAGGTCCAAAGTTTGACATTCACAAGGGAGTCAAACAGGGCGACCCGCTATCTCCAAAGCTGTTCACCAGTACCCTGGAAGAAATCTTTCAGACGCTGAAAGCCAAATGGGAAGATAAGGGAATTTTCATCGGTGAAACCAGATTAACCAATCTACGTTTCGCTGACGATATTGTACTGTTCTCTCACACAGCCATAGGACTCGAAGAAATGCTACAAGACCTTAGCAATGCAAGCCTTGAGGTTGGAATCAAGATGAACATGTCGAAGACCAAGCTCATGACCAACAGCTCCAAAAGGAACATACATGTAGGTGGCGAGAATATACAATATGTCGAAGATTATATCTACTTGGGCCAAGTAATCTCTTTCCAGGCAAGACAAGATAAAGAGATCGCAAGACGAACAGAAAATGCCTGGAAGAGTTACTGGTCCATGAAGGAGCTTTTCGAGGGCACTCTGCCCCTGTCTCTGAAGCAGAAGTTAATGGACATGTGTATTCTTCCCATCCTGACCTACGGCGCACAGACTTGGTCTTTGACAAACATCCAAAAGTCCAAACTCAAGATTTGCCAACGTGGAATGGAGCGCAGTATCTTAGGCGTTAAATTAACAGATCACGTTCGAAACACTACACTGCGCTCCAAAACACAAATCATTGTCGTGGCTCAAAAGGCTGCCCAACTTAAATGGGACTGGGCAGGACATGTTTGCCGCATGCCGAACGAGATGTGGGCACGCAAAGCTCATGATTGGTGCCCTGAAACAGGGCACCAATCATGAGCTCCTCCTCTAACTGATTTACAAATGAATGTGTTCTATAATGGCAAACGGTAATATTCTACTTTACCATATCCCTTTGAATATTCGATTCCCTATCGCTTATTTTCCAACTTATGGTCGCAGACAGCCAAATCCAAGAACAAAAAAAATAGTTTTTGCAGAAGTATCCCGACCCAACCGTACCTTGAAGTTAAAAACCGTACCTTTTCAGAAAGCCAACCGTACTTTTTTGGGAAAGCGTACTGGCAACACTGGATTCAACGATACTTTTTAATTTAAAATGTAGTGTTAACGAGCGTGTTGTTTCATCTATTTTGTTGCAAACGAAGCACGAACTATGCCCGGGGAAACCTTTGTGAAAAATTCTTGCGGAATCTCCTTCCTCCGAAAAATTTAAGATGACATGATTTGTTTTTTAAACAAAAATCTTATTCATTTTGATAACTAAAATGTATAATTATCTAATATCAATTACCTATGTCACTACTTTTTATATGAATAAAAAAATAATCTGAAAAAATAATTAATTCACAATAAGCGTATCGGTATCGCTGATATTTTTATAAGAGTATCGGTATCGGTATCGTATCGGCGAAAAGGCGTATCGATGCATCCCTAATCGAAAGTAAATGACAACATACTTTTAAGTGTCAGGTAGGCAAACTACTAATTATAATAATATTTTTTAGAAAAGCAATAAATATATATTTTTATGTTAAAAAGAGAAAGCCGTTATAAATATTATTTTAGGTAATACCAGCCTGCTGCTGGCTTCCGAATCGTGGTTGGAATATACAAATATTCTACTTTATGTCGCACATACATCTCATTTATTTCTGTAATATATACATCTTACCTAGACGCTTATTGAATACCAATTAAACAACACTACTTTTATATCCCCAACGATTCCACCAGTTTTATGTTTTATATTTACAAATCTTACCAGTAGGTCACTCGGTACCTCATGGGCCCACCGTGAAGCCTACCACCTAATGCACTATTTATCGCACGAGGAGCCAGCCCCATCTATCCGTTAGGAATGAACGGGCATAGCCTTATTGTTATAACAATAATTTAAGGACAACATTAAGGGCTGATTTTTCAATAGTCAGATAACTTTTATCGGAGGAATAAAAATAGCGATTTGACATATTTTCTATAGATAACCTGTCAAACCGCCATTTTTATTCCTCAGATAAAAGTTATCGGAGTTGTTCCGTGTGGTGTCCGGGTTCCGTGTGGTGTCCGGACATAAAGAATAGCACCACCCCATATCTTCCAATGGGTGTCGTAAAAGGCGACTAATGGACCTTAAGACCCAGTGCATGGTATCAAGCACCTTGGGTCACCCGAATGGTGGCGGGTAAACCACCAACAAACGCATTCCCAAAGAGGGTTAGTGTCAGGCAGGCGGCCGGCTATAAAATCAAAGCCAAAACCCTTAGTAACATGTCTAGAGAAAATGAGATGCGCGATAGGGCTAGGGCGTACCCCGCAGGCGACGCGCAGGAGCAGCACCCGGCCCCTGCGGGAAATGGACAAGGGTTGTCGCACCAACCCGGGCGGGTGCGACGTAAGAAGCGAGCTCGGGAAGAAAGAATGAGGTATGCTAGTTGGAATGTTGGGACAATGACTGGAAGAGCTAGAGAGTTAGCAGATGTAATGAAAAGAAGAAGAATAAATGTGGCGTGCCTGCAAGAAACTAAATGGAAGGGTACGAAAGCGAGGGAAATTGGGGAGGGATACAAGTTCTTCTACTGTGGAAGTGATGGAAAAAGGAATGGCGTGGGAATAGTGTTAGATAGTAATTTGAAAGAAAGTGTGATGGATGTTAAAAGAATTAATGATAGATTGATAGCTGTGAAAGTCATGTTAGGGAATGTTGTACTGAACGTGATTAGTGTGTATGCTCCACAAGTAGGATGTGAGGAAATAGTGAAAGAGAAGTTTTGGGAGGATTTTGATACAGTTTTAATGACCATCCCGGTGCATGAGGAATTAATTATTGGAGGTGATTTTAATGGGCATGTGGGAAGAATGAAAGGAAGTTATGAAAGAGTACACGGGGGATGGGGTTTCGGGAATTTAAACAATGAGGGGGAAACTATGTTGCAATCAGCTACTGCATTTGATCTAGCAGTAGCTAACACCTGGTTCCAAAAAGCCGATGGACACCTAGTAACATATAAGAGTGGGGCACATAGTACACAAATAGATTACTTCCTTGTTAGACGCAACAACATAAAGCACGTCAAGGACTGCAAAGTGCTACCGGGAGAAGATTTGGTCTCACAACATCGTCTCCTGGTTATGGAAGTAGCCTTACAAATAAGGTTTCTAAAACATAAAGAGCGCCCCCCTCCTAAAATAAAATGGCATATGCTAGAGAAGAATGATTGTGCTGGAGAATTAAGAGAGCGAGTGGTAAATAAAATGATTGAGATGGGTGATATGAACGACAAGGGCGTAAATGAATGTTGGAATGAGATAGCTCAGTGTATTAGGAGCGCAGCAAAAGATATCTTGGGAGAGACGAAAGGAAGGGGCACGATAGATAGGGATACATGGTGGTGGTCGACAGAGGTACAGAATGCTTTGAGGGAAAAAAAGAAGAAATTTAAGGAATGGCAGAGCATTGGAAATGAGCATGTTAGTTTGAAAGCTGAAAGAAAGAGTGAGTATGATGCTCTTAAGAAAAAAGCCAAAAGAGCTGTGGCTATAGCGAAAGCAAATGCCCAAAAAAAGCTCTATGACACCTTGGATACTCCAGCAGGCCAAAAACAACTATACCGGCTTGCTAGAGCTAGGGAGAGAAAGGCGAAGGATGTTTGTCAGGTAAAGTGCGTAAAAGACGATGCTGGAATGATTCTGTCGGAAGATGAGAAAATTAAGAATAGGTGGAAGGGTTACTTTGAAAGACTGATGAATGAGGAGAATGAGTGGAGTGGTGTGCTTGAAAGTAAACCAGTAAATAAGGGATTAGTAAGAAGAATAAGTGTGGATGAAGTGAGGAATGCGGTGAGTGGAATGAAGAATGGTAAGGCATTAGGACCGGACGGAATACCTGTTGAAGTGTGGAAAATATTGCGGATGGATGGTTGGACGTGGTTAGCTTTATTCTTCAATAAGCTGATGCTGGAAGAAGCCATACCTGACGAATGGTGTAATAGTTCGCTAGTGCCCATTTTTAAAAACAAAGGTGATGTGCTGGAATGCAATAATTATAGAGGAATAAAGCTAATATCACACAGTATGAAAGTTTGGGAGAAAGTTATTGAAAGGCGACTGAGAGAGGAGAGCGAAATTTCACAGAACCAATTCGGTTTTATGCCTGGTCGGGGTACGACGGATGCCATCTTCGCTATCCGCCAACTGTGCGAGAAATACAGAGGTGCGCATAAAAACTTGCACATGGTGTTCGTCGACCTGGAAAAGGCATACGACCGGGTGCCCCGTGAGGTTCTGTGGTGGGCCCTTAAGGAGAAAAGTGTACCTGGAAAGTATGTACAGTTGATCCGTGCAATGTATAGTCGATGCAGTACCCAAGTCCGGTCTACAGCGGGCACTACCGGCAGCTTCAATGTAGCGGTTGGCTTGCACCAAGGGTCGGCTCTCAGCCCGTACCTCTTCCTGATGATAATGGATGCTCTGACGTCGGACATCCAGGAAGAGGCCCCCTGGTGCATGCTGTTTGCCGATGACATTGTGCTGATTGCCGAGAGCGGCCTAGAGGTCCAGAACAGATTGGAGGTGTGGTGGCAAAGACTGGAGAACGTTGGCCTGAAATTGAGCAGAACCAAAACAGAGTATTTGTTTTGCGATTTTGGCGGTCTCTCCAGTCCTGTGCCCATTACTCTTGCAGGAACGCCCATACCAGTCTGTTCCGACTTTCGGTACCTCGGGTCGCTTGTCCAAGGAGACGGCGATGTAGACCGAGACATAACACACCGGATCAACTCGGGATGGATGAAATGGCGACAGGTCACCGGAACAACTTGCGACCCACGGATGCCCCTCAAGTTAAAGGGGAAAATATACAAATCCGTGATTAGACCTGTCGTATTGTATGGATCGGAATGCTGGGCTGTGAAAAAGATGGATGAGAAACGATTGCATGTAGCGGAGATGAGGATGTTGAGATGGATGTGTGGAGTGACAAGAATGGATAAAGTAAGGAATGAGTTTATAAGGGGAAGTTTGAAAGTGGCGCCTGTTACAGAAAAAATGAAAGGGAATCGTCTATCTTGGTATGGACATGTGATGAGGAGGGATGACACCCATGTGACTAAGAAAGTGATGAGTATGAATGTTGATGGATGGAGAGGACGAGGAAGGCCAAAGAAAAGATGGATGGATTGTCTAAGGAATGATATGAAAGAAAAAGGAGTAAATGATACTGTGACGTCTGATAGGGGAGAATGGAAGAAGAAAACGTGTTGCGCCGACCCCAAATAGAATGGGATAAGGGCAGGAAGAAGAAGAAGATAAAAGTTATCGGACTATTGAAAAATCAGCCCTTAGTCGCATAACTTAACCTAAATCATGATTGAGTGTAATTATGTTAGAAATAGAAAATACAGATTACTTGTTAGGTTTAAATCGAATTCAACTATGTTTAATGGATAGTGTTAGCTATTATCAATCATTAATATTTTATTTTTTGTAAAACTGTACATTGACTATCGTCAATTTATATCGTCAGTTACAAACAGGCGTATGTTTGTAACTTCCTTATTAACTTAGAGTTAACAAATTATCGATAAAATTAAGATACCTTCCTAAATAACATTTTTTTTTCTACTCATGTATATTTCTACCTATGCACGACCTTTACTGATCGCGACTTTTCGTCCTATTTTAATATAATATACTACAAACGCTACTTGAATTATCGCATGTGAAACTATTGAATAATTTACAGAATTCTTACAATAGATGTTACGTCAGCCTATGTTCTAATGCACTACATAATCATCCCGACATTGATGAATATTAATCTTTCTTTACAGAAAAAACGTTGTCGCTTTATATTTGATATTTATATATATCTACCTACATAGGCTACATATACGAAAACGAAAGGTTTGTAACAAAACCGTTTTTACGATACCTACCGTTGATTTGGAAAACAGTAATTCTTTATTTACCATTTATATAAGTACCAATTAAAATTAAAAATTTGGTCGTATGATAACATCCGTTTCTACTATTTTATTTTAAAAAAGATGTAAAACAAACTTCCAATAAGAGATATACATAAATATGTCACATAGCACAACATAGAGAATAGGGAGGGATGGTTTTGAGTAAGGAGTTAACACTCCTTCACTCAAAGACGACCACACCATGTAATGTCCCGATAAAAACTAAACCACGTTATTATTTATTTTATATATTATTTTTTTACAACTTTATCGTATCATAATAAGATTAATATCTACAACTTACTGGTAGGCTGCTCGATACCTCAAGGGGATCTACCATTAAGCCTACCTTACTATTACTGCTATCATTGCGATGGATTTTTGTTTACAGCATCTCTTCACTCGAAGGAAATGAAGGAGCGTAATTAGAATCTTAAAACCGATAAGTACTTACTCTATAAATCTATAAAATACTACTTTAAAACTACACAAAAGATTGTACAATGCAAAAAAATGCGTCAAGT
Organism: Agrotis exclamationis; assembly: GCA_950005045.1. Taxonomy (NCBI): domain Eukaryota; kingdom Metazoa; phylum Arthropoda; class Insecta; order Lepidoptera; family Noctuidae; genus Agrotis; species Agrotis exclamationis. Next base: position 3,156,620 of record OX465416.1, read on the forward strand.
CCGTATTTTAAAGGCCTAACTTCAGAAATTGAAACCATTGGAAGTAGTGATGCATCCGATATCGATACCGATACCGATATATCGGCGATACTTTGGGTTAGCCGATATATCGGTATCGACGATATTTTATGACCGATGCACCTATACTTTTTAATTTAAAAATGTATAGTGTAAACGAGCGTGTTGTCTCGTCTATTTCGTTGTAAACGAGGCACGAACTATGCCCGGGTAAACCCAGTACTGCAACTGTAAGTTCTGAGATGCCTACGAGTGGCGGGCTTTGAAGTGTTTGTGGGAAGATGAGCCCCTGTCTACTCTGAGCTGTAATTCTCTCAAAGAAGAAGTCGAGAGATACCTAAGGTCTCCCAATATATCGAGAGATGCAGATTCATTCGTTTTCTGGCGAAATGACATCTAATACCCAAACTTGAAAAAAAAAAATGAGCAGAAGTACCTACTTTAGATTCCAAGTGAGTTCTGACGCATCTGAGAGACTATTTTCCAGCGCAGGTCTTTTTCAAACAGACTCGCGGAAGCGCCTTTCTCCGAAAAAAATTAAGATTACTTTGTTTTTTAAACAAAAATGTTATTAATGTTAATTTTAATTACTAAAACTTATATATCTAATATCAACCTATGACACTACTTTTTATATTAATAAAAAATAAATTGACTCGTGATTTATTTATTATATCATAATTTTTTAATTCACAACAAGCGTATCGGTATCGGTATCGGTATCGCCGATATTTTTATAAGAATATCGGTATCGGTATCGTATCGGCGAAATGGCGTATCGATGCATCCCTAATTGGAAGGATGGAAAGAAGCTGGAGTGAGTCTGCAGGAGGAGTGTTTGCGAACTGACAGCCTGCAGAGGGTTGCTTGATCTGCTAAGTTCCACAGCTAACGTCTAGTGACTTAAAGACCTTGAGGAAACGACAAATTGGGATTATGTTAGTGTTCACGCAAAGCTGCCAATGATGACAATGACGAGCATGTCTAACTTATAACATTATTATGTTGTAGGTTTTATGAATGTCTCGTAAAGAGTAAAAAAAAATTAAATTCCATTATTCAGAATAAATAATATTATACTGAATTATGGAAACAAAACTTTCAACATTTTTCAAAGTTTTGTAATTCAGGTCAGAGTTATTAATGCATTGTTAAGTGTCGAAGAAAAACTTTGAAGTTTCGTTTTCAAATGCTGCTTAGAGAGTTTTGAAAACGAAGATACTTCATTAAATAGTCTTTAAAGTAGATCAAAAATCGAATTTGATACATAAATTGTAGTTATTGGCAAAAAAAGCTGCCTAGTATTACCTAAAAAACACTATAATCACTAGTAAAACGAGTAACGCCGCCGACATACTCTAGATTAATATGTACTCTTATAACAAGGATTATATACAGACTACTATAGTTCTCCCCCATTTGCTTGAACTTCTAAATCTCGCGGATAGACGATAACCTATTCGATTACCATAGGTTCGTAACATTATAATACATGATGTAACACTAGATTACAGTAAAGGCGACCGGTGGGAAGCACCTCAAAACTGCAACAGTGATACTCATTGGAGTTTGAGGTAAAGTTTTATTACAAAAGTATTTTGGTAATACTAAAATTGAAGGACTCAAAAACAGAAATCAAGCAAAACATTTATTTTAATTCACGCTCAGTCGTAAGTCGAGTCAAGTGTTATTTGATGGTTCTTGGTTATACGAAGATTTCTATGAGAAAAGGTTCAGTAGACAATGTTGGATTCGAGGGATACGATGGAGATGAGTGGAATAGCTTCCAGTACTTATCAATCACCGAACGTGCAGCTCATTGTCGCCATTTCATATCGGTGAGAGGGCACGGGCAGGGTGGTATTTCCCGGTAACACGCCCAAGATCGGGCTGCGGCCGTATGGATGGAGCCAGCCAATGGCAGGCTCCACAAGGTCTACCAACCAACAAGGTTCTAGAATTCTAGATCAATAAATCTGTTCCAAGGGACTTATCCTTATCACTTATCCCAAAAGGCGGAGCTTGAGCGTAAAGGTTGGACGATGTTTCTGAGTTTCAGAGATTTTAGTGACATGCTAAGGTTACGTTACACATAATTTGTATCTACTTCAACTTTATTGAATAACAATAAAATAACCTTGCTGTACTGTACATATAACACATGAACAAAGTGATTTTATTAATTATACTAAGAAAGTGCTACGAACTTGTGTAAAATTCAAAATGGACACTATTCTTAGTTTTAACATTATCTATAACGTAGCATTTTACGTTACAATTAAATTGCTTATTAGTGTTTTAAGTTAGATCCTGAATCATTACTTAGAATTCTGTTCTAATAAGAAAAAATATATATTACAAGCTCCCACCGTTCCGTGTCTATAGTAGATTAACATACCTTACCTAAAAGACAACGATTACACTACTGCCACCACCTCATATAACATATTCAAGACTTACAAATTACCAGTGATCACAGGATCGGATATCGAACCCTTGCATCGCAGTGCTAGTAGAGAATTTGCTGGATAATTTAGAAAGAACGATAGATACGTACTTTATGTATAGCTATTCTTGATAATGCGCAGTGAACCTAAATTGTACTAGCTTTTTAAGTTACGTTTTTTTTTGCTACTCAAATACCTGAAGGAATAAAAACTTTGTGAAACGTCAGAACCTACTGGATATACGTGTTACAACTACGTCGTTTATTTTACTTAAAGGTAGGTATAAGTTTAGTTTAGTTTTAAATAATGTAAACATGAATATAACAGCTGATTATCCGACACTTAATGCTAATATCTATAACGATGAATCAACAAGACGAGACCGCTATTATAGTTACATTCCATTCATCTTAATTTTCGTGGTCGCTAAGCAACTGAAGCAGTAAATGCTCAGAAGAACGTTGCATCACACATTACCAGATAAAACCCTCCATATACAACATACTTAAAGCGCTAATAACTACCTACCGGCCGCTGGGAATACCGCAGCCCTTTTCTGATTGCCGTCTACGGGAGACACGTTTGTACGCATTTATTTCGTCTTATGATAATGGCTGGTTTTGGTGTGTGTTGTATTTTTGTAAATCCAGCAAGAGAAAAGATAAAACTTATCTAAAATAGGTAGGTACTACACGTTGCGGTACTAAACATACAAATAATATACTTGGTACTGACAGCTTTATCAAAAGAGCCAGCCCTGGCAATTAACAAAATTCACGCGCACAGCTACAAAGCAAAACTGGCTTTACGCTTGTAAGATAAGGTGTACATTTTTGTTCGCAGCGTTTTGCAGCTCGAAGATGTAGGACAGTTTATGTATTATTGCAGTAGGTATTTAAATTTATGTTTTTTTTTTTGTATGGAGTGCTTTATCTGGTTATAACGTGAACGATGCAATACAATATCACACTCCGTGTCATTCCAGCTGTAAACGATTTTGAAAAGGTAATTATTAAGCTTTCTCGTCCTGTCCTTGTTTTTTCAGAAGACCTGTAGACCCGGTTGTTTGTGATAATAAAAAAATGGTATATAAGTAAATCCCAACGTGTCATTTTGACCGTTAAGCGTTATCATGTTTCATATTATTATTGTGTACACTTATGCCATGTGCCAGGTGACCTAAAGTGGATATCACTGAATTGAGGTTGACAAACCTACTAATTTCTCATAAATAAAACTATTAATATAAATAGTAAAACAATATATTATTTGTGTTTTATTAAGAGCTTACAGAGACTTCACACCACAGTACCAAATGACTGAGCCTTAACGCTTGTAATTTATTCCTTTATTAGTAAACATACAAGCATTTTCTTTTTCATTTTTATACAGTTTCTTAAACGTTGAAGTATATTTTATTAACCTATATAAAACATATCTATTATATGAGTATGTATTAATTTTATTTTACGCGCGTATTGTTTTGGTTTTCCTACTATAATAGTTTAAATAATAGATATAATGTTATCAACTACTACTAATATTATTTAAGATATACGGGCACGCGGATATATTCGCTAAATCGAGACCGAGGAAGAATTTTGAAAATATGAATGTAATTAATTAAAAGAATCGTGCACAATACGTCTGACAAACGTTTTAAATGTAAAATATATAAATTATATTAATTCTAATACCGTTTTTCATTATCATATCCTTAAACCTTTTAAATAAATGAAATTAGAACGGGAATTTACAACATAGATTGTAACCGGAGATAATACAACGATTTAAATAAGTATTTTGTTTCTCAGAGTTTTGATGTTTTGGTTATCAAGCACAATTAAATAAGCCCAACCGTAAATGGATACACACTAAAATGAATACACGATTAAATACCGTTAATATTAGGTCGAGCAACATAAGACATAAGGCTCCAAGAATGCAATCCTATTTCTGCGAAAACTAACTGTGAAAAGCAGAAAGTAACAAGCACTGCAGAGTATTTTTATACATAAACAAGAGACTGCTGTGCATTTCTGAGTGAATGTACAACATATAAGGGGCGACACTGTTTTAGGCCGGAAACGCACAGGCTGGTGGCTTGCTTAGCGCCTAGAGCCTAGCGAGTCATGTACAATCAAAAATGTTCGTGAACGGCGCTTGACGACTAGCTAGGTGTCAAGCGCGCAGAACGGCCGTTCACGAACATTTTCGAACGTTCGTTATACCAAGGTGACTGACTCGCTAGGCTCTAGGCGCTAAGCAAGCCACCGGCCTGTGCGTTTCCGACCTTAGGCTATCACGGTTTGTTTCACAATTTAAAATGTCACTTACGGGATATCTTCCGTGATTATTTATTATTTTGAGTTCCCGATATTTCGACGCTGTTGCAAGCGCCATGATCGCGGGATGACTGTCGTCCCGTCGTCGTCTGTCGTCGTAAATAATCACGGAAGATATCCCGGAAGTGACATTTTAAATTAAAAGGGGCGACTACTTCTTTCTCCGTTTATGTTTTTCTGTCTATGAAGATATGTGACATGTATGCGAATTAAAAAGGAAAAATATTTTCATAAACGTTTTATAATAACAAGATTATAAAAAGGGGAAGGAAACAACTCCCTAATATACCTACCTAATTGGTAATTGTCTTATATATTTATACACTCGAATATTCCCTCCGCCTAATCTGGGCCTTGCCCGTTCACTCTTCAAACTTTTCAATCTTAGAGCCTTGTCTTCTGTTGCTGTTCTCCATTAGACACATAGTATATTGATGAGAGATCTAAGTTCTCTCCTGATCTACTTATTTTTAATTTGAAAAACATCATGATCAAATTCTGAACCGAGTCGAAGTATTTCGATTTGGTTGTTAACTTTCCGGTGGTAATATTTCTTGCGTATATACTGAGGGCAGGCTTGTCTGAGACAGAAAAAACACACTCCACATAACAGAAATACCACGAAGTCATCATCAAAATTATTTAGGTCTGGGTTCAGAAGTTGGTCACTAAAAGTGAAAATTATGGTACCATTTACTTGGTGTCATACATGTCCTTTATGCGAGTTTTCAGCTGTTTAGTGTAGCTGTCCAAACGATAAGCATTTTCCTCCAGTTTGGCCACCATCACGTCAATGTCATCGACTTGAGCAAGAAGCGGTCTGATGGTGTTGCCATCTGTTACAAGAGATAAAACATGGTGACTTTTCCTGCATTGTGACACATTTTTATTTCGGTGTATCCACGTGAATCAGTTTGAGCACACACGGGACGAGAACTTTGGCTACACAGTACGGAACCAATAAGGAAGCAAACTTTAGTTTTGTTTAAAGGGGTTTGAAGGTTTTGTCCCTATCGGTCATTTTTTTTTCAGAATCGCGGTGCACATCGACAGTTAACATGCCGGTATAGGATATTATGTCCACAATATTTTTTGTTTGTCTAAGTGTACCTACTCTATCTAAATATATAACTTTCGTTGGACACGAAGATTCTGAAAAATATTATACCGGCGGGCGACCGATAAGGTCACCCTCTAAAAATCTTCAAACCCCTTTGTAAGTTTAAAATTCTAAATCAAACTATTTATTACTTACATATATCATTGTACTCCGTCAGCGTTCTATTTAAATTCACGGCTAGATTACGCAAGTCAGTATATTTGGTGATGGCTGTGCGATTTATCTCTTCCAGCAGCATGTAGTGGTCCTATCGACAAAGAAAAAGTAAGTTTATAAACCCGTATAGAACTTTTTAAAGTGTATTATATGTAAAAATCTTAAATAAACAAATTCTAAAGTTTCTGCTGTCATGAAAAAATAGCATTGAGTTTTTTTTCAAGAGTATATTTTTTTCAAGAGTACAATGCTGAAAAGCACATTTAGTTTCAAAGCCAATTAAGTGCCGTCAGAGAACTTATATAAATATGATTGTTAGCATTCCGAAGCAATACTTAATCTAGCAGAATTAGCTCTATACAATGAGTAGAGATATCAGTTTTAATTTTAGTAACTTACCCCGCCACAGGCAATTTCGCCTTGCAAGTATTCGTTAGTACGTTTGAAGAGAAGAGTGGCCAGGCGGCTCAGAGTGGGATCATGAGGATCCAAGACCTCAAAGCTGGAGTGCGTAGGAGATCCATACATATCTGTTAACAAAACAACTATTTAAAAATCTTACATAATACACACACCGGCAAAATTGGTGGAACAGAAAAAAAAGTCGCATTTTTGTCAAAGCTTTCGTTGATTTGATCAGTGTTTCCATTTTTTAGTTTCCTACCCTCTTAATATACGGTATTATGGCACTTATTGACAGGTTTTAATACTCCAACAGAAATTATACCCTCTTCAAGTGTTTTCAGGCAGTCAGCGCTTTAAAGTGTTTTTGTTCTGAAAGTTCGTATTTGGAGTTTATTGTTGCCCTAGCTCATTTTGTTTTGTTTGTATGGTGAGTTCACAATGTATTATATATAGGTCATTACTACCGTTCAGTGAGTCAAACATTGTGTGAATTAATATCCATGATCCACCGTCATGTGCAATGGTACAGACAGATTGGATCTTATGTACTCGTACAGAGACTCAGACAAGGCAGAAATCGCACAACGAGTCCCATAGACTACCGTTTTATAGAGTGCAAACTCTGAAAAATCGTTCTCTAACGACTGTTTAGACCCAAAACAAAATCTTACTTTTCTTTCTAGCTTTCATTTTTTTTTAATTTTGCTTGAACGATAGTTAGCCATTAAGTCAGATTGTGACCATGCACTACTGCATAAAATTAAGATCGCAAAGCGGCGCATGCGCGGTTTAAAGTGCTGCACTATTGGTAGCCATTTTAAATTGTCCCCATCAAAGCTTTTTCACGTTACCTTATCACCCTTTTCTTAAATACATTACCAATCACAACACACTGGGCAACACTGCTCTAGTGACATGTCAAAATTTTGCTCCGTAATTTAATATTTAATTTAATTAGGAATTATGTTATAATAAGGTGTAATTATAAATGCAAACGGATTATTAATGTGTAAATACGCTACAGAATTGTTATCCGGATAATTCACACAGTTTTCGGAAATATATCGTTACCGGTAACCTAAAATCAACAGCTGACGTTCTGTCAAAGGATAATTACGGGGAAGTATTTGTTTGCTTTAATTTTATCTTAGCACACAATCCTCATAATATTTAACAACAACTCTGTCATTCGAACATGCCAATATCCTAGTATATTTTGTGATTTAAAATTGATTTTTGCTTTGATGACAAATGAATGTTTCAAAGTAAAACTTTGTGAAGATCTCATAAAAGATTCTGTTTCCCGTTCGATCTTCACAATATTAAGTAATTAATTTAACGAAGGTTGCATTTTTGTTGTTTAGTAGTAATATTTCAATAGCCTTTTTCTGTTTTTCTCTTTACTCTGGTGGGCAGCCCTCCTACCCACATAGGAATAAGTAAAACTCTAAACCAATAAAATAAGTTTAAATATTTGTATTAGTTAATAACAAACTTTTGTAGCAAAATAAGCAGTCTACCTCATTTATTTAGAGCATATATAGCTAACTTTCCCCTGTTCATTACTAATTTTATTCTCTTTTTTTTTTTCTTTCTCCCAGTACCTGTAACTTTTCTCTATTAGTTTATTCTATTAGTACTCACTTTTTCTTTTTATAATTTTCAGTAATTTATCTTGAAACCATGCCTGTGATGACCCGTAAGGCTACTGCTCAGGATTTGGAGCTAAAATTGAGAACGGCCCTCCAAGAACTTAAAGACTCAAAACTCCAATGTCAACAACTGCTTAAGGAGATAGAAGAGAGTGAGGAGGAAGTCAATAACATTAATAACAAGAACTCGAGCTTAAAACGGGAGCTAGTTGACCTTCATCACCAATACATATCTGTTGTTGATGAACGGGATCGTCTGAGGGAAGTCACAGATGAATTCAACTCTTGTAGCAATTTATATGAGGAGGCTTTGTGCAAAGTTAGGGACCTAGAGGATGAGTTAATCCATGCTAATATTCTAATTACATCTTTGGAACAGCAAAAGGAACGCACTCAGATTAAGGAAACAAACCATTTGTACAATGAATTATTAAATACATCCTGTAATCCTCACCCCATTGTAACAATAGACCTTACAGAGGACTCTTTACTAAAACATAACAACTGTCACAAAATTAGTCAAAATAAAATTAAGAAATATGCAAGACTAAATAAAATAATTAAAAAATGTAAAAAATACAAGAAACAACAAAACTTATTTTCAAAAAATATTCAATTAAGGAAGGAGCGTGTTTCTCTTGTCAGTAAGTTAAATAACTATCAAATAAAATTGGAAGATAGTATTAAAATTTATGAAATGGATACTCAGCGCTTACAGTCTGAAATACAGGTATTGAATCTCTCACTTAAATCTATAACTAGTAAATATGAAAGCTCTAAAAATCAAATCAAAGAGCATATTCTTGCTACAAATGAGTTGGTGGACAAAGTGGACTTGCTGACTCTCAGCAACACTCGGTGTTCCTGTCAGAGGGAACCCAGTCCACTTTCCCTTCAGCTTGAGGCAACGGAGGACCTGTCCCAAGCTGTTAGGGCTCAGGACTGTATCACCAGCCAGGAAGTAATACCTGTCATTGTACAAAACATTAACATACAGCCTGAGATTAATAGTAATAGTTTTATCTCTAATCGTGATGAGTGTCAGTCAGTTATGTTTTCTGATAGTATAGGTAAAGGGCTAGGTAGTCTAATTAGTAATAAAATGAGTTATTGTACTCAAAATTATTGTATGCCCGGTTCAAATTACAAACAGATAATGGCATCAGTCACTAAAACTGTATATTGTCCCAATTCTACCATAACTATATTTATTGGTAATAGTTCCAAGATTAGTAAACAAGACATCACTGACTGTATATCAGAGTTGTTGAAATTAGATTGTAATAAAATTATTTTGTGTGCTTTTCCATATTTTGAAAAATTGTCTGATAGAAAAAACAGTTACATACACATGCTGAATAAGCATGTACATTTCTTGGCAAGTCACTATAGCGATAAACTTTTATGTTTAGACATCAACACCTTTGTTGATAAGCTTAGGTCGACCCAGAATTCGGTTTATCTGCCTATTAGATATAGACATATAATAGCTAGTCTATTAAGTTTTCATATTTACTCGGACATAAGTAATATGTCTTCGTCTTGTGTACATATTTATAGTAGTAGTAATTGTAGTATTAAGTGTAGTATTAGTAGTACGAAGGAGGATCCATGTATCACTATGGAGGATTCTCAATCGCAAGGTGAGACTACTAGTAGTAGGTTATTTTTGCCTGGTGATGGCATGGGGCTCACTCCGGATAATAGTCATTTAAACTAGTCAGTAGGACAACAGAAGGTACCATTCGCAATTTAACATCCACAAGTAACAATGTATCTTCTAGCAATCATTTAATTAGTTTTAAAAAAGGGCCTCAGCAGAATACCTTGACATTATTCCATCAAAATATTCAAGGTATTGCTTCAAAATTATTAGAAGTCGAAATGTTTCTTGAAAAAACAATGTTTGATGTTATCTGTTTTACTGAACACTGGTTGAAGGACTATCAAATGCTCATTAATTATGAAAATTACAGTGTTGTTAGTTGTTTTAATCGCAAAACTATGCTGCGTGGAGGTTCCCTAATACTAATAAGAAATTGTTTAAAATGTAATCAACGTAATGACATAGTAGGTCTCTCGGTTGAACATTGCGTCGAACTGTCCTGTGTTGAGCTGGATAAGCATGTAATAGTGTGTGTTTATAGACCCCCTAACTATCAAAATTTTTCCTTATTTGAATCAATAATGGAAGATGTTCTGGCAAAGCTTTCAGAAAGCAATAAAACAGCAATTATTTGTGGTGATTTCAATATCAATATTTTGGAAGAAAATTGTAATAGCAGTAGGTTATTAAATCTTTTTAAATCTTTTGATTTAACCAACATATTTGCAGAACCTACTAGAGTAACTCCAACATCTGCTACTTGTATTGATAATATTTTCTGCAATTGTGATTATTTTGAAAAAGCCATAGTTAGTTGTCTGCCGTCTGATCACAGTGGACAGACGGTAACTTTTAGGTGTAGTACAATTGAACAACAAGTTCAGATTAAATTTAGACCTATAACGACAAATAAATTAAATAAATTTAATAGTTCCTTAGACAACATGTTAAGTGTAATGAGTCCTAATATAGACGAAATGAATGCCAATCAATTCTATGAACATTTCTTTTCAATAGTTCATAGTGAATTCAATAAACATTTTGAAAAGAAAATAAAGAATATTTGCCCGAAATTTATATTTAGTGACTGGGCAACTAGAGGTATTAGGAAAAGTAGGGAAAGACTTTTTGAACTTTATGGCCTTAAGCCTTACATTAATACTGTAACTTTTAGCAAGCATGTCGCCACTTATTCTAAAATTTTCAGAAATACTTGCAAGGCTGCTAAAGCCATGCACATTAGTAACAAGATAAAAACAGCTGAAAATAAAATAAAGACAGTTTGGAAAGTCATAAATAACGAGACTGGCAGAAAAACAATGCGTAGCAGTAACTATACGTTAGATACAGATTGTGGTACTATAAGTTCTAATCTGGAAGTAGCTCAAGAATTTGTAAATTTCTTTACAGATATACCGTTTAAGACTACGGAGACTCTAAATTCCTCACCCGATAAATCAATTGCTTTTTTAAAGGCGAACGTATCTGGCTGCCCGGCTGATTTTAAATTTAAACACATAAGCCCGGCGACAGTTATCAAAGCATTCCGGGAAATCAAAATTAAACAGACAGAAGATTTATGGGGAATGTCTGTTAAAGTTTGTACATCCATAGTGGAGACTGTAGCACCTTACCTAGCTTTAATTTTTAATATGTGTGTAGATCAAGGAGTTTTCCCGGATTTGATGAAGTTCAGTAAAGTCGTGCCTCTTTTTAAATCTGGGGACTCTAAAGATACTAACAATTATAGACCAGTATCCGTGTTGCCTGTCTTTAGCAAGGTATTTGAAAAAGTAATGCTAAATCAGATGCTCAATCACTTTAACACCAACAGAATCTTACACGATCAGCAGTATGGTTTCACCAAGGGACGTTGTACAACTGACGCCGGTGTCACCTTATTAAAGCACATATTTACTGCTTGGGAAGAGGCTCAAGACGCGATAGGAATATTTTGTGACCTCTCCAAAGCATTTGATTGCGTAAACCATGATACATTACTTTTGAAACTAGAGCATTACGGACTAGGTAAACTTGCACTTAGTTTGGTAAAGTCATATTTGTGCAATAGGCAACAGCAAGTTCAAATAAACGGCGTAAATTCACAGAGCTCAATGGTCAACATCGGGGTTCCGCAAGGCTCAATATTAGGTCCTTTCCTCTTTTTGGTATATATTAATGACCTACCCTATCTATTGGATAACCAACCTCACAAAATGGTGTTATTTGCGGATGATACTTCCTTAATTTTTAAGATTAATAGACGGGCTCAAAATCTAGATGACCTAAATAAAACCTTATCTCAGATCCACAACTGGTTTACAGCAAATAACTTGGTGTTGAATGAAAAAAAGACTAAATGTATACGATTCGCTCTTCCAAATGTCAAAAGTACTAATAATGTCATAGTATTGAATAATGAGACACTAGAATACGTCGATAAAACGGTTTTCTTAGGGATTACGCTTGACTCAAGGTTACAATGGGGTCCTCATTTAACATCTCTAGCAGGGCGCTTAAGCTCAGCAGCATATGCCGTCAGAAAGATTCGTCAGTATACTGACGTAGATACTGCGAGACTTGTATATTTTAGTTACTTTCACAGTATAATGTCATATGGAATTTTATTGTGGGGACGGGCTGCAGACATCGAATCTATTTTTATTCTGCAAAAGAGAGCCATCCGAGCTATATACAATCTCCGAAGACGCGACTCTCTAAGAGAACTGTTTAAGGATATTAACATCATGACGGTAGCTTGTCAATATATCTATGAAAACATAATGTACGTTAGAAAGAATCTGCATCTTTTTGGTAAAAGAGGTGACAGACACAATTATAATACTAGAAGTAGGGACCAATTAGTTCAGCCGGGCTTCAGACTCGCTAAAGTAGACTCATCTTTTATGGGGTACTGTTTAAAATGCTATAATAAAATTCCACAAAGTATTCTTGAACTAAATGAGACAAAATTTAAATCATGCATTAAACGCACACTATGTAAGCAGGCATATTACAAATTGGGCGACTATATCGCTGATAATAATGCTTGGCTCCATGCTGGTCCTGCTCCATAGGACAGGGATATATTCATTGATAGCATATTTAATAGGTACTATTTTCGGAGCTGCAGAAGATTGTAAAACTATAATTGCATTGTATAAATTCATATTTCTTTGAATTATATAGCTGCATTATATTGTGTGAGTTCTATGTGCACAAAGCTATTCACCAGATACCTACTTCTTAATTATTATTTTTTTGACATGAATGTGCTCTGGCAGCTGGGAGTATGTCATGCTCACTTAAATGTCTCGCTGATGGTGGCGCGTGTGTCGGATCATTTAGTTCCCTTCAAAATGGTTGAGCTGAATGGTGCTGATATCATGCGTCATGTTCGTGAACGGGCGCTGTCAGTTGAGACTGGTCATCTCTTAGCTGCCATGGTTTATTTTAATTATCAATAATTTTGTTTTTGAATTGTCTTTTTTATATTTCCTATGGACACTTTTTACTTGCTACATCGTTCTCACATAATGTACCATCTCAAGTTGAATGATGTAACAAAGGTTCTGTAATCATTTTGGCGATTGAAAAAGAGTGTCCATGGAGTTTCTTGCCCTTTCTTCTCCATGAGATCTACGCTTTGGAATGGGCACCTACAGTACTTTCACAGTTTTTATGTCTTGTGACTGGGACTGTAGCACCGTAACTATTTTTTAAACTATTTTTTTTTACTTTTGACAATTCAAAAGTGCCTGTAACTGGCTTATTTGAAATAAATGATTTGATTTTTGATTTTGATTTTGAATCTTCTTGAATAATCTTCCCCTTTTACCTGTTTAGTTACGTGTTACGATTTTGAACAATTAAGTGTGTATTTTCAACTCAATTTGGAAGCCTTTGCCATTTCTTTCATGAAACAGAGATTGATAGTGTGCTATCTGAATATCGATATTCGATCTCTATTTCCGGCAAGGACAATGCGAAAGGTGGTTGATTGCAAATGCTCGTTGTACGCATAGCGCATGCGTTCTGCAATGTCTGCTGCGTCTTGCGCATACTGGCCGCCATATTGAACTCTTATAATTGGGGATTTCTAGGTTCATAGGATTATTTGGTATACATTATTATGATATACATTTTATAACAGCTGGACTCGCTTCCGCAAAGAGAAAACACACTAAACAGGCACTTTTTAGTAATGCTTTTATATACGTTTCGAAACACGAGGAACAACATGTGCAGAATATAGAATCATTAGTGATTAATATCGTCCACGCGTCGCACCAATCACAATATGTCCCAACCAGAGACGACTAGGGATCATGCGAAAGGCTGTTGCAAATTAACGACCAAACCAAAACCAGCGCTGCACCATGCGCTCAGTTTACCGTGTGGCGCCATGTTACATTACTTTATAGTTAAATTCGACTCACTAACAACGACCGCTGGCTCCGCTGACATGTTTATTTATTTATTTATTTATTTAAACTTCTTGCACATGGAAGTACAAAGGCGGACTTAATGCCATGGGCATTTTCTTCCAGTCAACCTTAGGGTGATGCAGAGAAACAAACAGTAGGTGCAAAATACTATATAAAAAAGACAATCAAGAAAATAATACATATATATAAGATAAGATATATATATATATATATATATATGTCGTCGCGAGCAGTCGCGAGCAATTCAAAATTTGAAATTCCAGATGACAACATTATCAAAATAAGAATTCTATCCTTTAATTTCTTAATATTGGTAAACCTGTCACTTAATTCTGATTGGTTGATCGAGTTGTACTGTGAACGCCGTGTGATGGCGCTATTGTTCTCCCGCCAAAACACGTGGACAGAGTCGATTTTTGAATTTGGATGCCGAGATGACGCGAGGATTCCCGCCACAGACTTGGTTGCGAGCGGACGATCGAAACTGTCACGTTCACCGTACAAACCTAATTGTTAAATTATCTCAAGTAAATCCGCATTGTGAATATCCTGTGAACTTAACGAATATACGTGTCTGTGATTTGTAACTAAACCTACGTTTTACTGGCTTGCCCGAGTACCCACTGACTGATTCCATGGAACTGATGGAACCTGCATGAAGAAACGATGGTGATCACCACTTTCATCAACACGCCCACACACGCTCCTGCTCTCCCGATCCCCTTCTGCGTCGATATCAGAAGTGGGATCACCTCGGGCGCCTAGCAACGATATGTATTGGCGGCAGCTTCAAGTAGCAAAACCAGAATACGCCTGCAAAACCGATTGAAAACCATACGAAGATCAACGAAGCCAGTCTCTATCAATCTACCAGAGTTCAACCCAGAACTACCAGACATTGATCCACATTCTTGAAGCTTGACGGTGAACAACGGACAGCCTCATAGAATTACAAATGAAAGAAGGAGTACTAGCATTTACTTCGAAATACGGGGCACATCGCAACGAGCTATCAGGAGAGGAGCAACGCAGTAGGCAGCGACCAGCAGCAACGGCGGGCCGGCACGGTGGCGGCTGTGCGGAGGCACGGCGGCACCGGCGTCAGAGCGGGCGGCGCGCGGCGCGCCAGTGGCGATGGTGGTGCGGCGGTGCAGCGGTGCTTCGGAGCAGCGGCGGCCGTGCGGAGGCACGGCGGTGGCTGTGCGGAGGCACGGCGGTGGCTGTGCGCGGCCCGGCAGCAGCGACACGGAGTCGGCGGCGGCGCGCGACCCGCTGGCACTGAGGTGGCGCGGCGCGGCACGGGAGCTACGTGACAACTACTGCCAAGTCCAAGGTGGACGTAGGCTGATACGATCCGGTGAGTCGTAGACATTTTATTTCGATAGTGGTGCTGAGTGTTCTCTCGTGAAACAAAGTAAGGCGAATGAGTTCTTAGCAGAGCGATTCAATGTTGAAATACGATAAAGAAAGTTGGTAACGCTTATGTTATTGTAAATAAATAAATCTGATGTTGATATTCATGGGCATTGTTTACAATTATTAGTTCTCATAGTTCCAGATGAGTTGATGGCACATAACATAATGATAGGCTCTAACGTTTTAAATTATGATTTGAGTGATACCGTTTCAAGCGCCACGGTTGACGCAGTGGCTCAACGCAGCAATTGGTGGCTGCGGTGCGTCTCGCGGCGGGTTTGGTTCCCGTATGTAACAGATTTTTGTATGAATGCGAAGTGTACCGGGTTTGGTTGTTTGTGAGTTTAAATGTTTGTAGTCATAATGGGTAGAAACGTTTTTCTACCACAATGACAGAAATAATTTGAGGGTAATTAAAAACAAAGTTCCGTCCACTTTTAAATAGTCTTGTGCGTATACACTTTGAGTTTTCGTTTGGGTTTATTGATAGTTTACCATTAATTAAGCAACTACAGACAATATGAAATTTCGTTTAAAAGATGCAGCACGCATTGTTTATCCTTTAGCTGTTGACATTAAGTTGACGTAGTATTTATAAAACGACTACCATGTTGGTCCAGTGGTCGCAGCGCGACTGCTGAACGTGAAGTCCGGGGTTGGGTTCCCAGGTCGAGTTGTGTTATTGGGTTTTTCTATTAGGCATTTTTCAGTGGCAGCCATGTAGGCTGGATTTGTGCCAAGTTCATGGCAATATTGGCAATAGGCGCGACTCTTATGACATGAGACTTTAAAACATAATTGGCATAATGAAAGTAAACCTTTGCTCAGCCCATCAGTGATTACAGGCGTGGTATTATTTTCTAAAACGAGAGAGCACGCGGCCCACAATATCGAACAAAGTTTATATTCCATTTTGACAATGAATGGGCTAAATAAGCCATATTAAATCTAGTTGACATGGTTACGAAATAAAAGAAAATTAGTTTCGAAAGGATATAAAGTTCCATTTTGAATTACATGAAGGCGATTATTATGCCTCGAAATGATTGACAATATCAGAAACTTTAAGTATTCGATCGTCTTAGAAAGATGCCTCAATGTGAAGTTCCGTATGCTGGTTGTTGATATAGAATCCAATGGAGATTGAAATAGTGAAATCACTTCCGCTGTTGTTTGAATATGATGCACACTAAAATGACTAAGTGACTACCTTTTTTTAAATCAAACTGTACAGTCTGGTCGTAGTTGTAACTGCGATTCTATATGAGTCGTTCAGGGCGCAATGTGCGG
The DNA here is from genome assembly GCA_950005045.1 of Agrotis exclamationis. Lineage (NCBI taxonomy): Eukaryota > Metazoa > Arthropoda > Insecta > Lepidoptera > Noctuidae > Agrotis > Agrotis exclamationis. The sequence continues at coordinate 3,173,523 of OX465416.1, forward strand.
CTAGATGTATGGTGGCTGGGTCTCTGTGAGACTATTGATTGGGTCTGAATAAGACTATGGGTCTCTTTGAGACTATTGTTTGGGTCTGTAAGACTATAGATTGGGTCTGTATAAGACTATGGGTCTCTGTGAGACTATTATTTGGGTCTGTAAGACTATTGATTGGGTCTGAATAAGACTATGGGTCTCTGTGAGACTATTGTTTGGGTCTATAAGACTATGGGTCTCTGTGAGACTATTGATTGGGTCTGAATAAGACTATGGGTCTCTGTGAGACTAATGTTTGGGTCTATAAGACTATGGGTCTGTGTGACTATTGATTGGGTCTGAATAAGACTATGGGTCTCTGTGAGACTATTATTTGGGTCTGTAAGACTATTGATTGGGTCTGAATAAGACTATAGGTCTCTGTGAGACTATTGTTTGGGTCTATAAAACTATTAACTGGGTCTGTAGAAGACTATGGGTCTCTATGAGACTATTGCTTGGGTCTCTGTGAGACTACGCTGCCGAGCAGCCGGGTCATATTAGTGTGGTGTCAGTTGTGTGCTTGTATAATGAGCACTGTAAAATTGATCGAAGTTTATTCTGTTCACGTTTACTACTGAAGTATCTTTAGACTGTGTTATGTCTACCCTGTTGTCAGGTTAGGCCGAGCAAGAGTTTTGCTACAAATGAAACATTTGTTACAGATACACACGAGGACGTGTGAATCGTCAGTCTGGCCGTGTCGTCGCGAGCAGTCGCGAGCAATTCAAAATTTGAAATTCCAGATGACAACATTATCAAAATAAGAATTCTATCCTTTAATTTCTTAATATTGGTAAACCTGTCACTTAATTCTGATTGGTTGATCGAGTTGTACTGTGAACGCCGTGTGATGGCGCTATTGTTCTCCCGCCAAAACACGTGGACAGAGTCGATTTTTGAATTTGGATGCCGAGATGACGCGAGGATTCCCGCCACAGACTTGGTTGCGAGCGGACGATCGAAACTGTCACGTTCACCGTACAAACCTAATTGTTAAATTATCTCAAGTAAATCCGCATTGTGAATATCCTGTGAACTTAACGAATATACGTGTCTGTGATTTGTAACTAAACCTACGTTTTACTGGCTTGCCCGAGTACCCACTGACTGATTCCATGGAACTGATGGAACCTGCATGAAGAAACGATGGTGATCACCACTTTCATCAACACGCCCACACACGCTCCTGCTCTCCCGATCCCCTTCTGCGTCGATATATATATATATATATATATATATATATATATATATATATATATATATATATATATATATGCATATATAAATAACTAATAAATATTAACTAAACTATACTAGAGAAATAACAACAAGGATCATGGGGAAAAAAAACATTAAAAACAAATAAGCCTTATGAGTCTGCCAGATTCTTGAACAAATGTTCGCGAACTTTCACCTTAAACGTGAACGGACTGGTTGCCATCCTGATATCCTGAGGGAGCGCATTCCAAAGAAAAACTGCTTGAACAAAGAAAGATGACTTTAAGAAACCAGAGCGATGAGAGGGACATCGTAGAAGGCGATTGTGGGAAGACCGAAGATTTTTATTGTGCGCTGAGCATAAATATTGCAAATGAGAGGTAAGATAAGAAGGAGAAGTGGGTTTATTTAAAAGAGAGAATAAGGTTGTCAACGCTCTCATCGCTCTGCGTTGTCGGATAGGAAACCATTTTAAAAGTGACCGATGTGCAGACACATGATCATATTTACGAAGGTTAAATACGAATCGAATGCAGTTATTTAGAAGTCGGTCAAGTTTATTGAGGAGATCTGCATTCAGGTCATAATAACACATATCACCATAGTCAATTATGGGGAATATAAGGGACTGTACAAGCATTGCCTTTACGTGAGATGGGAGAATATTTTTCAACCGATAAAGTGACCGCAACGTTCCAGTGACCTTCTTGCTCACAGTCGCGACCTGCTTACGCCAGTCAAGACAAGTGTCAACATGCACACCCAGATCATGTTCCCCCGTCCCACACCTGACTCTCTCAACATATTGTTGAGTTGAGAGCGAGATGGAAGAGCGGGATTAAATGCAAGGGCTGTTTGAAGAGGGGGTGTGGTGCAAGGGGAGTGTACTGTTGAGGCGCGGGGCTCGGTGTGGGGAGTGTTTATAACCGGGTTTCAGTGAGGGTGTGTCGTATCGAAGAGAATCGGGGGCTTATCGATTTCGCTATGAAATGTGCACGTTGTGGAAGCATAACGGCCGCCATCTTGATTTTTCGGTGAGATTAGTGTAGATTAGTGTAGAGTACTTCTTCTTTTACTAGTAGATAGTAGTTCCTTATAATTGCATAAGATACCCAAATATGTAAACCACAATTGTGACACGATGCACAATTGGCTTAGTGCAGTGAACGAAGAAAACATAGAAGCATTCCTAGAGCCCGATAATGACCCAACGCAGATCGTGCCTCGGTAGGCGGGGCTTATCAATCGTGCCTCGGAGGAGTTTAGTTCGGCTGTGACGGCACATGTCGTTGTTCGTATTTTTATTCAGTTTAAAACTATAAATTATGCCTTCTTGCGCAGTGAAATGGTGTATAAATCGATCTCATCTACATAATAAAAATGCTGGAATTAGTTATCACCTGTAAGTAGCCCTTGGACTACTACATTATTTTTATATTAATATTATAAACATGGATCAATTTTTTTCTATGGGGATGGTGTTATGCCCGATGGTCTAAGTAAATTAATGTTGAATGTTTGAAGTAAAATATGTTTGTGTTTTCTTTTTGCTACATTACAAAACACTCTGCTCCTTTGACAGATTTCCACAAGATCCAAATCTCAAAGAATAATGGACGAGATCAGTTCGCTTGGAGAGACAGGAAAACGACTGGTCCCCAAGCAAAACAACAATAATTTGTTCAGTCCATTTTCAAGATGACGATTTTATATGACGAAAAAAGCATACCAGAAGCTCAAAACAAACGCTATTCCAATTATCCAACATTTTTGACATTTTGGTAAAGCAAGCTATGTTAGCCATTTCTGTTATTCATTTTTAAACAATAGACAATAAGGCTGCTTTTCCACCAGAGATGCGCTATGCTACGTTGCTGCGGATGCGTTTGATATCCACCAATCACATTCATTGGTTTACATAGCACAGCACTGGTGGAAACGGATTCAACTAAGATGTGTTTTTTATACGTAAGGATGCGTGCTATGGCTGCGTGCTGTGGCTGCGTGCTATGGGTCGTTTTCCCTAGTATCGATACATCGCATAGCTCGAGCTGCGCACCTTCGTAGCGCAGCTAGCTTGTGACAGCGCATCTTCGTAGCGCAGCTAACTTGTGACAGCGCATCTTCGTAGCGCAGCTAGCTTGTGACAGCGCATCTTCGTAGCGCAGCTAGCTTGTGACAGCGCATCTTCGTAGCGCAGCTAGCTTGTGACAGCGCATCTTCGTAGCGCAGCTAGCTTGTGACAGCGCATCTTCGTAGCGCAGCTAGCTTGTGACAGCGCATCTTCGTAGCGCAGCTAGCTTGTGACAGCGCATCTTCGTAGCGCAGCTACCTTGTGACAGCGCATCTTCATAGCGCAGCTAGCTTGTGGCGGCCGGCGCATCTTCATAGCGCAGCTACCTTGTGACAGCGCATTTTCGTAGCGCAGCTACATAGCGTAGCATTAGTGGAAACAGTCACACAGTTTCGTAGCTCAGCTTTTACATTCTCGCAGCACAGCAACATAGCACATCTCTGGTGGAAAGGCACCCTAAGACTTTCTAGTTAATGCCTAAGGAGGCCGTAGCTCACAGTAGGTGGCATGTGCCAAATAAATATGTTTTCTTTCTTTCTTTTTTTTCTTTCTTTGTATATACATAGTCGTATGAGATTTTATATAAATATAAACGTGAACTTTTTGTTGTTATGCATCTACATCAAATACAAAAGAAATAAAAATACATAATAAAAAATATTCAAATCTTTCATTGCTACTTTTTATATAACTCGTCCACTTTGACAATTCTTGCAGCCCGTCAAAATTATGTCATGTGTTCATTTCTAGCGCCAATGATGTCATTGTTACTATGCGTTGCTTAGCCAATTAGAGACGAGCGTTGACAACCTACCCAATCATAACTTCGTGATGTTAATAGAGAACAAACTAGCTGTTCAAAGAAAACAAACGTCGTGGGCCGTCTATCAAAAAGATTTTGTTTGAAGTTACTCTTCCATGTTTTCTTCGTTCACTTGCTTAGTGCGAATTTCACGTAATTTGTGAATTTCACGCAAGCGCGTTGCTTGATGCCGACATGGGCGCCATTTTGAGCCGTTTCCGAACAGTTCCGTCATCTTGTATCATTTTAAAGTATTTTAAAACCAACTTAACTTCCCAACCGGAGCTTAACCATGCCCATTTCCCTGATCTGGGGGCCAATTCTCGATTTTAGAGATGGTATCGAACTCGACAAAAATTTCTAATGACGTCATTTTTTCGACAAATGTTAAAAGTTGCTATTCTGGGGATGTCGAATTCGACATTTCTCGAAGGCTAACGTTAGAGTTCATGTCGAGTGCTTCTGAGCAGTAGAGATGTCATGTCGATTGTAGAGATACGTCATTTCTGAGTGAATTCGTTGAGTTTTGGATTGTATACTGTGTTTTCTTTTCCTTAGTTTTTAAGGCATCTCATACCTACTGGAAATTCGATTTATACTCTTACCAAAAATACTAATTGCACACCCTAAAATACCTACACACCTTAAAATACCTAAATAACTTATGTCCACTAAATTATTTCTATTCTTTGGTGTACACTGGAATTTTTAGAGTGCAAATAAGTAGGTATTTGTTGAGAGCACAATTATTATAAATAGCCGATTTTATTGTAATTGATTTTTTGTATGACATAGCTATTTTTATTTTAAAATAAAGAACTTTATGAAGTTTGAACGTTTCGAAGGAACCGCAAAAAGGCGCAAATTCTGGCACTGACAGACAGTCAACTGTCAAACTGATTATTTTTACACTAAACGATTCGTTTTATACTTAAATAATTAGGTTTAGTCAGCGTTTTAAAACAAAATCATTCATTCACTAATATGCTACCTAAAACGGAACGTGCGATTCTTCATAATGGTAGCATTATCTTCACTCGACTCGACATTTTCGTGACATTTATTTCTATTTTGACTGAGAATACGGAATTCTGCTCAATTCGACATTTTTTGGTAGAGATAGAGATATTTTTGATAGACATAGAGATAGACTTACAATCTCGAACTCGAGATAAATGGCGAAAATCGAGAATTGGCCCCCAGTATTATGCGGCCATTGCGTTTGCGAAGACTAAAAAATAGTAGGTGAAAACTTTCAAATTTCCTAGTCCCATTCCTCTCACGCGACCCTAATTGACAAATACATCCGCAAAACGGCAGTCCTAGAACTTGGAGAGCTATCCGAGGAGACCAAGACCAAACTGACCCGCCTTGGGTATCCCATCAGCCGGAGGAGACAAGCCGAAGACTCAGACTCCGAAGAGGAGGAAGAACAAAGAAGAAGCAAGCGCACGAAGAAGCACTACTCGTAATATCCCCTTTTTTTTCGTGGTAAAATCATCAAATGAGGCGGTCACGGTAATGAGATAAGTCCCGCGACCCCGCCGTAATATCCCCTTAAATAAGAGCAACACGTATCTATCTATAACTGTGGTTTATTGACTCTTATTTAAACAGCTATGCTTATTACAAAATTAACTAAGTTCGTAATCGCAAAAAGGAAGAAAACTATTTTTTTTTCTAATATAATATTACTTTAATGGTATCGGAAGCGATGACAAGTACTTGCTGAGTAATTCAATTTCCTTGTAAATTAGTTTATAAGACAAATTATAATTTGATGTAAGAAGATATTTTGTAAAATGGTATGATGGGGTTGTCATAACCAAGATAAAACCCCTAAAGAAAAATATATTAAAAAAAACATGTTACTACAAACTGCATTTTTTTATAAAAATACAAAACCTTGAATCAGATATTAAATAGACGTCGCTGTAGACTGATCATCAAGATGCGTGACTATTTGGTGAAACTTTAACGAAATAATTTGCTTCCCTTTAATATATAGGGATAGGCGGGGCAGCCCAATAAAATTATTCGTTGCAATAGTTGCATAAAATCGATACCACGCATGCGCGTTGCAATAGCATCCGCCATCATAAATGCCTTGCGTTGCATTCTGACCGCCGCCATTTTGCCACCATCTCAGTAGATTCCGCCATTTTGATGATCCTTATCACACCACGCATCGTTTTTAGGCATATTGACTCTCACCATTTGTTAGTCGTCATAAAAAAATATACGCCAGTAAACTGTAACTTCTGATTACACTAGGCAGTCTAAATATAACTCTGCCGTTTGAAGAGATCAATATGGAGTATGCGCGTTACCGTCGTTGCCATCGTCGGTTTTTTTTATCTCAGGAACAAATAACCCGACGTTTTCAACAAAGTTTAATTTAGTACATACCAACCGAATCAGTGTTATGGTGGAACTGTCGCCTTCATAAGTTGCCTTCCACCAGTGCTCATAATCCATACATCATATCTGGGATATAAAGAACAAGAAATCCTACCTTCTTCCTCATTGCAACCTTCATAATAGCTATTGTTGTGGTATAGATCTCGGCAGTAATCGATCGGATCCTGCTTTTTTGCTTCAGCTGCTTCCAGCATGCGTTCGTAGTTACGAAATGCTACACACAGCTTACAATCAGGGAAAAATATCTCAGGAGTATACATTTCGGGGCGGTTGCACTGCAGTTCAGTAAAAATCAAAGTGATAACCACCGACGGTTTTTACGCGAACGACCGATCAGTTGGCGGAGCTGGGGGGAACTGGGCGAGATAGGGCTCGAGCTAGACGCATTAAAATTTCTAAGGGGTCGATACCAGTTACGCATGCGCATTGGGCGGACGGAAAGGCAAATTTTCAAAATGGTGAAATAACAACTTTAAACGCTCCTTTATAAGGTTCAAATTAGTTTAGCGAACTGTAAGCCACTATTCCAGAGTCGTAACTCTCAACCGTATTTTAGGGAATTAAAGTTGAAATCAATTTTTATGTTTAAGTAAGGTGGTTTTAGTCAGAAATTCAAAGGACCTTACGAAGACGAAATTGTGGGATCAGGTTAGCAGCATATAAAGTGTGTCTAGAAAAAACTTTATTTGCCGTTTAAATATAAATTATGGAACTCAACTTTTTAATTCATTCGGTGGCAACAGATTTATTATCAAGATTTATTTAAAACTAGCTGCTGCCCGCGACTTCGTACGCGGATCCTGTTGCTTATGCCAGCGACACGGGGTCGTCAAAATCGAAGATCTTATAAGTCTGATGTCCAATTTCAAGAGCCCGGGTAAATAATAAATGGGAGTTTTGGCCTGTAGAGTAAAATTTTTATTCATATTTATATTATATTCATCGTCATCAAAAATTAGTTCTAAACTGTTACCACCGGAGGAGTATTCCCAGCGTGTGTGGAGGTATTCCCAGCTTATCTAATATACAGGGTGTCCAGTAATGAATGGATAACCTTGGAGTGGGTCATAGTAGAACTAAAGGCGATTCAGAAAAAAATACAAAAAAAAATCATCATCATCATCAGCCTATAAATGTTCCCACTGCTGGGACACAGGCCTCCTCTCTGTGAGAGGGAGTGGGCCGTAATCTACCACGCGGGCCCAGTGCGGATTGGTAGATGTCACATGTCTTCGAATTTTTGGTTCTTGGACATGCCGGTTTCCTCACGATGTTTTCCTTCACCGTTTTGAGAGCAGTGGTGTTGAAATATATTACACAAAGTAATGCGCCTGACGGGGTTCGAACCAACGACCTACTACTCGTAAGTCGAGGCCGATACCACTGGGCCACCACTGCTCCTCTAAAAAAAAATCAATACCGAGTATTTCCTAAGATATGTCACTTTTAAGTATATTGATAATTTTTGGTACCTTACTTTACATTCGTGCACACCACGACCACAAATTGATGAATTCCATCATTTTTATTATTGTTAAAATAATCTAAATTAACTGAGCTAATAGATGAGCAGTAAATAATAACACTGCTCCTAAATAGCTTTTTAAAAATTGAACTCGAATTAGTACTTTAGTTAAAAAATTTAGAAAAAATTTCATTGTAACAAAGTTTAAGCAACCATACGTTTTTTTCAAGCAACCATAGCATGAAAAAAACGTATGGCAATACAGGTGACCAATAATTTTAAAATAATATGCACTTAATGCAGATTTCAAAATGGTATTACTTATCATTGTACCAAATGTAAATAATGCTTCTATCACCCTCATTAAAAGCATCTGCACTTCATTATAAAACAAAACTCAAACTACACAACTTTACTCTGTTCAATATAAAAAATAATAACGGGTATTATTATATTTGGCATGAATGTGAAGGTGGTCTTTCTGCAAACGAATTTTGCAGTATATTGCAGCACTTTATTGAGCATTACATTCCACAAAACGTCAAGAAGATTATTTTTTGGAGCGATGGATGCACGAATCCGAATCGTAATGCTACACTTGCAAATGCTTTACTGCAAATCGCTGTCCAAAAAGAAATGCCGATTACCCAAAAATGTCTTGAAAAGGGACACACTCAAACAGAGGCAGATTCTATGCATTCCACAATAGAACGACAACTAAGGAATCGAGAAATTTACTCCCCGGCCCTATACATAGATATCTGTCGAAATGCACGATTGAATAAACCCTATGTTGTAAATTACTTAGACCACAGCATTTTTCGAAACTTTAGCTCAATGCCATATTTAAACTCTATCAGACCGGGCAAGAAAGCAGGAGAAGCAACTGTGTTTGATTTGCGTTGCATTGAGTACAGAACTAACGGAACTATTTACATAAAACAAGAGTTCTCCGAAGAATTTGAACAATTACGCCGAAAAATTAAAAAAACCAGGAGATTCAGACTCAATGCCTCGTCTGTATGACGCAAGGATTCCTATACCTCGAACTAAATACATCCATTTGCAGGAACTTAAGGAAGTTCTATCCCAAGACGTTCATTTATTTTATGACAGTTTACCCCATGAGTGTCCAGATAATGGGAGAAATGAAAATATCTGCACGTGCAGAAAAAATATTTTGAGCGAAGTTTTAAAATATGATTAACAATGAAAGTCTGTTTATTTGAGATTAATACTAGTTCGTGCTATTGATTGATTTAATTAAGAAACATTAATGGATCTCAGTATTATAGTTGAAGTACTCGTAATAGAGACTGCTATTTTTTATTCCTTGTTTGAAGCTAAAGTACCTAAACTTATCCTAGGTAAAATGTTAATAGTCAAGTAAGGCGGCCTTTAGACGCTCAGTCTGACAGATGGATGACTGAGTGACTGCGGTTTGAGTGATGCTTGACTGAGCGTGTAAGTACGTGACTGAGGTCACATTGACTCAGTCATACATCAGTCAACGTACTTACATGCTCAGTCAAGCGTCACTCAAACCACAGTCACTCAGTCATCCATCAGTCAGACTGAGCGTCTTAAGGTCGCCTAAGTGTTCTTTAAAGCCTCCTGCAGACACACGCGATTAATCGCGCTGCGACAACGAGCCAAGCTAATTTCCACTCTAAAAATACTGCGAATGGACCGCGACATGTCGCCCCGCGCGATTAATCGCGTGTGTCTGCAGGAGGCTTAAGGCTTGGTGAGTTTATGAAAGGTTTAATTTTATATTACTTATTATAATTTCTAAAAATGATTTCTTTGTGATCTTCTAATAATATAATGTGATAATAATCCAGTCAAAATAGACTAAATTATGATTCCAGTTTGCATTAATTCCCAACAAGCCAGAATTTTGTGCAGGCCTTGGATGCGTCATTACAAATGACATGTCAAAAGTCCCCATCGAATCCGCTTGTGCGTTGTTTTTTATTAGAGGTCAAAGGTCACAAATTTGCGATTTATGCGTATATCTCTGAAACAATGAGAGCTACCGAAAAATGGTTCTAAGTTTGTAGATCGTAAAATTGTCTACAAAAAAGATCTCAACACTTTCTTCTACGGTGCACTGTTCTCGAATTATGGCTATTTTAAACATAGAGAATACGAATATGCACTCACACGTGGACAGTATGCATTGAACAATAGTAGATTATTAACCAAGGGGATAAAGCAGTGTCTTCTGTCGCGGGTGAAGATTTAAATCGCGAGCGTAACGAAGGACCCGAAGTTTACTCCCGAGCGTAGCGAGGGTGTTAAAAACTTAAATCACAAGCATGCATATTCCTTCTTCAAAAAGATGTATAATGCTTTATACAGGGTGTTTGGCAGAACTTTAAAGTGTAATTTTTATTAAAAATGGGTAAAACAGGCATAAATTCAACAAAATATTGCTTGTTTTACCCATTTTTAATAACAAATACACTTTAAAGTTAAGAAAGTGGTGAAACAAGAAGAAAAATATTTTTTTAAATATCCAGTGGGCCAGGGCCAAATAAATTAGGGCTGAGTACGTAGCAGATGACCCCACCTATCCACCATTTTCGTATGTTCAACGTTCTGTCAAACACCCTGTATACAAACTCAATGGTGTAAACACAGATGTAGTTCAGTATAGATTTCGGTAAGTATTCCTTTAAATCACATTCTCCCCCTAGATGATGAATGAAATTCAATACAATTTTCTTTCCCTGTCTTTAACAGATTAAAAATGACTATTGTTATGTTCGCTTTTTGTGGCATTGAATGTCACTTTTTAAACAGTGCCGTTACAAAATTTTGTAAAAATGTCAGAAGTTTGCTTTATTTGCAATGAATCTTTGACTGAAAGTGAAATTGTGGTTGTTGATCGTGGCCTAAAGACTTTAATGGATTCAAGTACTGAAAGGGGTGATGGGTTCGATGAATATTTGAAGGACAAAACATCTGTAACGATACATAAGCAGTGTCGTAAAGCATACACCCGGACGAGCAGCATCGCTGCAGCTAAAAGACAGCGTGAGGCGGAGATAGCTACCACATTTGGGATTAGTCCTCCTCGTACTAGAGCACGAGGTAATGAATCGTCTTTTTGTTTCAAGAAAAACTGTTTGTTCTGTGGCAATGAAGCAGATAAAACGGCTGAAATGAAAAAAGCGCAGCATCTTCGACGAAGACTGTCTCAAGTTTCAACCCTTGACTTCAAGAAAACCATCTTGAAGGAAGCTCAGACTCGTTCTGATGAGCTAGCAAGAAGTGTCATTGCCCGCATTCAGTATGAATATGACTTAGCTGCTGCTGAGGCTAAGTACACTTCGTTTCTGAAACCCATTAGTGGAGGTAAAATCGGTCGTCCTGAAAGTGATTCTATTACTTCAGCGATGGAAAAAATATTTGCATTTATTGAAAATAATGATGATTTTCAATTTTCAATACAAGAATTGAAAGTTATTTGCAAAGAATCATCGATCGATAATAGAACAATTAAGTCAAAACTCAAGTTAAAGTATGGTAATAGAATCATTATTACTGAGAAATTGGGAAGTTCAACATTCATTTGCTTCATCGACAGTCAGCATGACGTCCTCAGCAAAGCTTGGTATGAGAATAAAAAGCAAAATGAAATGGAAGAGCGGTTGAGAATACTTGAAGCAGCTGCAGCAATCGTTCGAGAAGATATTCAGTCGATAGCGTTTGACACTGATAATTATCCTCCACCTACTCGAGATGTTCGAAGATATCAATAGTGATATTCCAGAATCTTTGACTTATTTGTTAGAGCAAATAATTTTGAAAAATAAACGATGCAAATTGGAACACTTGAAATTAATATGTACAAGTGTCAGCCACTGTATTATGGCTGCTGTTCGGCCTAGGTCTTTCAAATCACGGTTACAATTGGGTCTGTCAGTGTTTTTTCATCGACGGTTTCGATCAAAACGTCTTATTCACATTTTTTCATCTTTTGGTTTGTGTGCATCGTATAATGAAGCTATGATGTATGAGGCAGCAGCAGTTTTTCATCGTCCACCTCATATTCTACCACCAGAAACTGGAACAATTATTCAATATGCTGCAGACAATGCTGACATCAATGTACATACTCTAGACGGTCATAACACGCTAAACATAATGGGCATCATTAAAATTATAACTCCAAAAGCAGCAGTTACAGCCGAAAAACCCATATCACGAGTAAACAAAGTCCTTTCAGCGAAAGATTTTGCAGCAAAAGCTCATGTACCGATAAAAGTCTATCAAAATGATGGTGCAGTTGGGTATAGTAAAATAGTTGCACAAAATTTCGATTTTGAAAGTAGCACAGCAGTATCTTTACTGAAAAAAGTTGATATTTTGTGGTTGTATGGGAAATGGAAAGATTTACTATTACCTGGTTGGAACGGTTACATTGAACGTTTAACGAGTAATATCATGGATTATTCAAAGTCTCAAATTCTCTTTTTTTACCATTCATTCAGCAACCAGCAAGTAACTACAATACTACACACATCAAAAGTGTCTAGGGATCAAGCATTTTTATGCGGATTTCTTGAGATTGAGATGTGGCTTTGTAATAAATTTATGATTTTATAAATTTATATGGATCCTTTTTGGTGCATTTCATAATTTGAATCAGGAACTGTGAATCAAATTCGAGTAAAAGATGAAAATCAGCTGTCAATATTTTCCCTATAAAAACATACAACGCATTGAAGACATTATTAGTGCTACTGTTTCCCTACTACTGATTAAAACCAACGTTATTATGGAGCGGCGACGTCATTTAAGCAGGGAAGAAATGCTCAGAGCCGTGGGAATGATAGAAGCTGGTTCCCGGCAACGTACTGTGGCTTTAGCTCTGAATACAAGTCAGAGTGTTATCAGTCGACTTTGGACACGTTACCGAAGCACTGGTACCGTGGCTGAGCGCCATGGAGGACGGTATCGCTGCATCACACGGAGACAAGACCGATACATTCAAATCTTAACTCGAAGAGCTCCAACAATAACCGCCATGATGTTAGCCGTGAGGCTTCATCACTCTTCAGGGAACTTAATTAGCGACCAAACAGTCAGAAACCGCTTGCATGAAGTGAACCTTCATTCCCGAAGACCGCTACGGGTACCACCTATAGCAATGCACAATCGTAGGATTCGATATCAATGGGCTCTTGAACACAGAAATTGGGCAGAAGAACAATGGCGTTTCGTGTGCTTTTCTGATGAGTCTCGTTTCGGTATGAGACCGGATACAAGACGTATACGACACTGGAGAACCCCTGGACGCCAACAGCGATTAAAATCCTGCCAGGAAGTCCATCCTTATAGTGGTGGAACCATCATGGTATGGGCGGGTATTTGGATCGGCGGAAGAACTGAGTTGATTTGGATCAGAGGCAACCTCAACGCTCAAATTTATGCTGAGACGATTGTATCAGACGTCATCGTTCCTCTACAAGTGCAAATCGGTCCCTTATTTCAGTTAATGCATGATAATGCATGACCGCACACCGCAAGAGTTGTAAGACAGACTCTCGCCGCAGCTAACATCAATGTCCTGCCCTGGCCTGCTCAGTCGCCAGACTTGAATCCGATTGAGCATGCATGGGATATGCTACAGAGAAGAGCTCTGCCGAATATGGAGGGTATCCAGTCGCAAGAAGACCTTTTTTGTTGTTGCAACGAACATGGGCGGCCATTCCACAGCGTGATTTGGATGAACTCATTTTGAGTATGCCAAACCGATGTTCTTGTGTTGTTAGTGTTCGCGGTAGAAACACGGATTATTAATTGTTTAAGTTACCCAATAAAATTTTAAAGAAAACTGTTATTTCAGTCTTTTTTTCGAACTTTTGTGTTAGTGGTTCAAATGTCAAAAATCCCTTTATTAGGAAAATGGCAAATTTCTTTATTAATGCAAAGGTGACTTGGTTTATCGTTACTGTGACAAACGAAAACACTTTATTTGATGAATCCTTAAAGAAAATTTTAATTAATATCAATCAGGAGAAAAGTTATTGCAAAAATATATGTTGATCCCTAGACACTTTTGATGTGTGTATCTACACAACTTTACTCTGCGTTTTGGAAAAATGCAAAACGTTATAATCACGATGTATGCATTATTACTTTTGATCAGCCTTTGTATGCAAAAGCTCGAGAAATCGTATCAGCAGCACCTGAAGGATCTGAGGTATATGAAGATCGTAGTAAGACTTGGTGGTTTCCATTTACTCATGCCTTTTTTGGAGCAATTGGTCATATTATGCAGGGAAGTGGCATAAAAGAGGTGCTCTCTTTGATTTATGCCACTAATTCATTAGACACAATGTTGAATGGCCATGCTTATGCAAGAGCAGTTAGAGCACACACATTACTCCATCTCACTTTAGCAACAATAATATCAGAAGAACTTGTCATCGATGAAGAGATGCATGCTAATCTACAAGATACTGTAGACCTTATAATGAATAACACAATTTCGTACGTTGATATTGAGAATGGCGATGAGATGGCTGAGGCATTACTTGAGCAGTTCAATCAAAAATTAAAGGAATATGAACAACATGGACCAACTGCAAAATTGTGGACGCAATATTTTCAATTGGTATCAATTGCTAAGGAGTTTATAAGAGCTGAACGTATGGGAGATTGGAAAGCTCACTTGAATAGCATTCGAGAAATGATTTTCCTTATGCCAAATCTGCACAATTATAACTACAAGATATGCTACAATTGGAAAACTTGATTGATGATCCTGAGGTTTTCGAGAGATTTACACGGGGATTTTTCACAATTAGACGTTCTGATAAATTGAGTTGTGGAACTTCAACTAATATGGTCATTGAGCAAGCGATGATGAAGTCAATGAAAACAGATGGAGGTGTTGCTCGAGGAAGAAGTACGCAAGAGAGCGTCATAAGTAAATGGATTTATGGCCTACATGCAATGAATACTGTGTGAAAGATTGGAGGATTTAGCGGATGTAAGAATGGACACAACAGATCAGCATGTCGATGCAAGGGATTCCCGCGTAAAGAGAGATACAGGAGACATCAAGAAACTTCGTGAATGATTTTCATCACATGATCCTTTTCTTGAATTGAACAAAATCATGTCCATTGCCAATGGAGTCGTCGGGGATGATAAAATCAATTGCCATAATGCTCGTGAAGTGAGTATTGCATCAGTAAAATGATGGTTTGGCCCATCATTTAATAATATTAGATTGAAACGAGCTAATAAAGTACTACCTCTATTATCTATGAACCATGTACCATGTACCATGAAGATTCATGATGAGAAGGTCCCAATAGATCCTGTATTATTATTTCAACGCATGAGTATTACGAAGACATTTGAAGATGAGCTTGAAAAATTCTTCGAGTACGAATTAGCCCCTTACCCTTTATCGCTCTTTGATGCAATTGGAATGCGTAAAACACAGAAGTCAGCCATTTATGATTGCTTTGAATGTGTGAACATTGATATCGAAAGTGCAAATAAATGCTACCTACATCATCGATGGAGGATACCTGTTACATCGTCTTGTGTGCGATCGAGAGAACACATTTGAGGATATTTTGGACAAATATCTTCAGTATGTTCGTAGACACTTTGGTCACAACGTTACTATAATATTTGACGGTTACACTGATTATACAAAAAATATCAAAGCTGCTGAACAACGTCGTCGAGCTAAACAAACATCGTCATCGTCTGATATCGTTTTTGATCGATCAATGACTGTTCCGACAGACCACCAGCAGTTTCTTGCTGATACTCACGATAAATCTCGTTTGATTTCGATGTTATGTGAAGAATTTGCAGCTGCCAATATTGTTGTGAAACAAACTCAAAATGACGCTGATGTCCTCATTATTGAAACCGCAATTGAACAATTCAGTAGCACCAATCCAACTATCGTTGTTGGAGAAGATGTAGATTTGTTAATAATATTAACTGCACGAACACCTACTGATAAAATCATTTACTTTTTAAAACCTGGGAGAGCTCAAGTTCAAACGAAAATATATTCTTCCAAAGTTTAACTGCATATCCAAAATGTCAGCCTCATATATTATTCCTTCATGCGATAACTGGCTGCGATACGACATCAGCAATTTTCAAAAGAGGCAAAAAAAAAGTATTCAAATTGTTTGAAAAACGTGAAGACTTGATTGATAACGCAAAAGTATTTACAAATATTAACTCGTCAGCAGATGTTATCCTCACCAATGGAATTCGTGTTCTCCTTGCTATGTATGGAGCTCCAAAAACAATAGAATCGATAGACAAGTATAGATATTTGAGTTTTGTGAAAAATACAAGAAACAATAAGAGAGTGCAGTTATCTTGTCTCCCTCCAACATCTGCTTCTGCTTATCAACACTTGTTTCGTGTGTTCTACGAGTACCAAGTGCAAGTGTGGCTAGGCAATGATCTAAATCCTGAAGATTGGGGCTGGAAATTGATGAATAATAGTTTGGAGCCAATCCAGACTTTACTGTCACCTGCTCCAGAAAAATTACTCAATACAATTTTTTGTAATTGCAAAAAAGGCTGCACAAACAATTGCGGGTGTAGAAAAGTTGGATTGTATTGTTCATCGGTATGTACCAATTGTCAAGGCCAATCTTGCACTAACATTGAATCAAAGGCAACAGATGAAGATTTTTTCGAAATTGATGAGGATATAACTGATATATCTCTCTTCTTGGAGCAGTATACACAAATCGAGCAAGAAGAGAAAGAAGACAGTGAAGAGGAAGAAACGAGTGACTATGAAGAATTTGATGATGAATGATGATGTAATTTTCTTGCTGTTAAAATTTTCATTAAAGAACAAGGTCCAAAAATGTATGGACACCGTCCCCACCCTTGTAGCACCTTAAAACCTATGTTAATCGAAGGGCCATAACCATCTTATCATTTTATTGTACTACGGCGAAACTGAAATGTGCATCCGAAAAAAGTTATATTGACATGAAGGAACCGGAATCATCACAATATTGTTTCCCGATCACGATGGTTTTCTTCTTTAATTATTACCGTGGCATGATTTTGTTCATTCGTGGCTAATTGAGGAGCTCGTGGCTAAATAATTACAGCCGCACAGGCCGATCATTCGGGTTAAGCCGCGCTTGCCGAGGTCGGTCTGTGGATGGGTAACAATCTGTCATAGCGAGTTTCCTCCGTGCCTCGGAAAGCACGTAAAGCCGTTGATCCCGACTGTCATTTGTAGATCTTTGACAGTCTTTACAGTAAGAAGCTCTAAAATCTGACCACCAGTCTTACCATGGGGTATCGTATTACCCAGTTACTGGGTTGTGGAGGTCCGATAGGCAGTCGCTCTATGTAAAATACTGATATCCAGATGCATCTGGTTCGACTAGAAGCCGACCTAAATATAGTTGGGAAAAGGCTAGGAAGGTGGTGGATAATTTCGTTCGGAGTTTTCAAACAACTCTTTGGAACTAAAAGTGACTTCCGCACGGGAACAACTCACAGGGAATGAAAAATTCTGTTGAATATCGATATTGTGAAGTAACCATTGACGGGTTTTTAGGAGTTTTCAAATAAAAACATCTTTTTAATCTATACTAATATTATAAAGCTGAAGAGTTTGTTTGTTTGAACGCGCTAATCTCAGTAACTACTGGTCCGATTTGAAAAATTCTTTCAGTGTTAGATAGCTCATTTATCGAGGAAGGCTATAGGCTATACGGGAACGGGAATAAATGCACCTACGAATTCGCGAGCAACAGCTAGTTACAAATAAAACCGTTTACTTTTTATCACAACAAATACATTATTCGGCGTTTTCACGGTCTATTACAATATTGCCCCAGGCACTGGCTGGCCCAACGAAATTATTTAAGGCGCAGGCCACATAGAAAAGACGTAAGACGCAGACGGGGCGGAGACACATGTCTCTTCGGCGTCTCTTTCATACAAAATGTATAGAAGCGTCGCGACGTAAAACAGAAGAGACGGGACGCGGGCGCGACTCTCATACATTTTCGCCCGTCCGCGACGCGTCCTCGTCTTACGTCTCTTCTATGTGGCCCGCGCCTTAATGCCTTCCAGCCCCAGAATACCACACGATACTGATAGCATGCGCGGAGGCACCAACTGTCGAAAACCGGTTCCTCGGGAAAGTGACGGGAACCCCGTATTATGTCCGTAACGTTAGTCTCCATTTAGATTTTAAAATCTCCACAATTCTTCAGTTCATGAACCGCCTTTCCCCTTTCCAAGCATTTCTTTGAATCTACTGCGAAGGACCCAAATCCCCTCATCGCATCGGCCGATACGATCCATCGCGTATTAGTTCAATTCGCCGCCCCAGACATACCCTCATCACTCCGGGCACGCCGCAATCGCGGCGGTAAGGTCTCTCTTTGAGGAGTGGGTGGAGAGGCGCCACGGGCGGCATCCTCACCTTCCGCTTGACGCAGGTCCTCACCGCACATGGAAGTTTCGGGTGGTTCCTGTGTCTGATACGGAGGGAAGAAACGCCTGGGGGTCACCACTGCGAGGATCGTCCTGAGGACACGGTGGAGCATACGGTGCAGGACTGCCCCGCTTGGGCAGAGCACCACCGTGTCCTCACGACGGCGATAGGCGGAGACCTTTCGCGCCCGTCGAGGCCATGCTGCGGGGCGAGACGGAGTGGGAAGCGGTCGCCTCCTTCTGCGAAGCAGTCATGCTCACGCTATTCAAGCATATTACTGCTCATGTTTGACGGATATGAGGACAGCTTGTGCCTGCGCGCATGTTGTCAGTATCGTATGGTACTATGGAGTTGGAAGGCATTTAGAGAATTTTGTTGGACCAGCCTGGGGCAATATTGTAATAGACACTGAAAACACCGAATAATGTAATAAAAAAGATATTTTTATTTGAAAACTCCTAAAAACTGTCAAAACTTCACAATAACGATATTCAACAGAATTCTTCATTGAACTTTTTTCTGCCCTGTGAGTCCAGTTCCAAAGAGTTGTTTGAACCTCCGAACGAAATTATCCACCACCTTCCTAGCCTTTTCCCAACTATATTGAGGTCGGCTTCTAGTCGAACCAGATGCAGCTGGATATCAGTATTTAACATAGAGCGACTGCCTATCGGACCTCCACAACCCAGTAACTGGGTAATACGATACCCCATGGTAAGACTGGTGGTCAGATTTTAGAGCTTCTTACTGTAAAGACTGCCAAAGATCTACAAATGACAGCCGGGATCAACGGCTTTACGTGCTTTCCGAGGCACGGAGGAAACTCGTTATGACAGATTGTTACCCATCCACAGACCGACATCGGCAAGCGCGGCTTAACCCGAATGATCGGCCTGTGCGGCTGTAATTATTTAGCCACGAGCTCCTCAATTAGCCACGAATGAACAAAATCATGCCACGGTAATAATTAAAGAAGAAAACCATCGTGATCGGGAAACAATATTGTGATGATTCCGGTTCCTTCATGTCAATATAACTTTTTTCGGATGCACATTTCAGTTTCGCCGTAGTACAATAAAATGATAAGATGGTTATGGCCCTTCGCTTAACATAGGTTTTAAGGTGCTACAAGGGTGGGGACGTTTTGGGTATTGTTCTTTAAATAAAAAAAATCATCAATAAAACAGTGACCCATTACATTCTCTCGATCGAAATATATTTTGGAGTATTCCTACTGTGGAAACCACGTTAAAAAAAAGCGCCGTGTACACTACCTCAGAGGTGGTGCGGAAATGTGTGCATATAGTCGAAAATACGACTTTCCTGCGGTCTAAAGTCACGATATCTCGAAAGCGATGCTTTGTAGAAGAAAAGTGTTGAGATCTTTTTTGTAGACAATTTTACGATCTACAAACTTTGTCTGAACCATTTTTCGATAGCTCTCGTCGTTTCAGAGATATACGCAAAACTTTGTGACATTTGACCTCGAATAAAAAACAACGCACAAGCGGGATCGATGGGGACTTTTGACATATCATTTGTAATGACGTATTCAAGGCCTGCACAAAAATCCAGCTTGTTGGGAATTAATGCAAACTGGAATGTCTATTTTGACTGGACTATAATTTTTACGCATCTTTGCTAGATAATGGAGACATTTAATACTTTGTTTTCGTTTTGTTCAAAGTTTATACTAAGTTTTTTTGTGTTTTTTCTAAACATTTCATTTAGTTTAAATAAATTGCGTAAATTTTTACGCATTAAAATCTTTGCTAGCTTAAGTACCTATTAATATACGATATTTAAATGAAGAAATTTAAAAATTATTTCTTATTTTGTTTTGTTTCTACAAGTTTATACTTTTGGAAGAAGTCTTTTCTTTTATAACGCCTTTAAATTTAAATGTTATGGTGTGTCTTATTGTTCCCTTACGTAATACTATTTTTTTTTTTTGTAAACATGGCAAGAAAATACGAACTGATTCCCAAAACTGTACATTGTTTTAATTTGAAAACCTTACATAATCTTACAAAAAAATATTAAGTTGTGATGAAAACCTTGTAAGTCACATCAAACTTATTTAGGCACACGATATAGAAACAATATGATACGTACCTAAGGAATGCATAAAATCTAAAAAAAACAAAATGTAATATCTTCCCCACTCATACATTTTTTTTTCCGACTTCAAAAAAAAGGAGGTTATCAATTCGACCCGTATGTATGTAATATTATCAGAACTGCCCAGTTTTCATACATTTTAGTCTATATCAGCGTCTGAACAAATGTGCCAAACTTCAAAAGTGTATGTATGTATGTATGTTTTTATGTTTGTGCACGCATATCTCCGGAACTATAAGTTCGATTTAAGTAATTCTTTTTTTGTTGTACTAGGTATTGTTCAACTTAGGGTAAACTGCAAGTTTCATCAAAATCGGTTCAGTAGTTTTAGAGATATGGATTTTTTTATGTTGTGACGGATTACAAGATTAGTGCATATGTAAGAAAATTTTGTATTTTACAAGAATTTGGGTTGAATATGTAATAAATAAATAAACTAAAAAGGGTAAAATAAAAACTTTTTTTTTAAAAAGTACCGACTTCAAAACAAATACAAAAAAGTTTAAAATAACTTTTCTTTCGGAAGTCGGTGGCTTTGTTTTGTTGTGTCATTGACTATTGCCACCGACTTCCGAAAGAAAAGTTATTTTAAACTTTTTTGTATTTGTTTTGAAGTCGGTACTTTTTTCAGTAGACAGTTTTTTCGTCCTCCTGTAAAATTTTGTTATAAACACTTATGTGGTTTTCACTACTGAGCGACGATATGATGTGAAATGGATGCCGAAATTCATAGATGCATTATTTATTATTAAAAAAAAAATGAAATACTTAATGAACTTATTAATAAGAAAATTCAACAATTCTAAATGAAAGTAAAAAAAATCCTCATAAAATTAAAATACGTGACTTTAAGCCTTACTAACGTTTTATTATATTTATTAGCAAATACAGGGTATCGGGGTACCTGTCGGGTGGACGCTCCAACGCGTGTCCCTCTGAATAGCAGAGGGCACAGCGGCGGAGCGGGCTTGCGGACGGTGAGTAATGGGTAAGCTCGCCGTCCGACCAGGTACCAAGCCAGGGTCGGTGGCGCGTCGTGTTTCACGCGTCACCGACGGGGCCCCTTATGGGGCCAAATGCCTGCCGGGGTCGCGGATTTTTTCTTAATCCAGGATACCGTGGCCCTGGAACGTAAAGGGCATCCGAAGGAACACGGGTGGATTTTAGTCAGTAAGAGTCTGACAGTCCCTTCCGCCCCACCCAGGGCGGGAGGACTCTTTTGATGATTTTGCCATCCTAAAAAAAAAAAAAAAAAAACACGGCACCACGGCCCTGGAACGTAATGGACTATTTGCCCCTTATGTTCCAGGGCAGTAAGAGCGAGCGAAGTGAGCTGGGGACTTGGGTCACCCTGACTCGCACAGGTTAAGTTAGGCAAGACCCTAGAACGCAAAAAGCCAATTGCTTTCCCCGGCCGCGATGCCCTTTTGCGGTGTCAATATAAACTAATTGGACCATTTGAGCTAACTCAAAATTTACATGGCGCCACCTATTTGCATTTTCTTCAAAACGATTTGCCAAATTTGTTAGAAGACGTACCACTCAGTATCTACAGAGAAATGTGGTTTCAGCAAGATGGTTGTCCCGCGCACTATGCACGGGCTGTAAGAGATTATTTGAACGAAGAATATCCTGACAGATGGATCGGACGCAGTGGTTCAATTTTATGACCTCCTCGTTCCCCCGATCTAAATCCAGATGATTTTTTTACTGGGGATGCATAAAAGAAAAAGTCTATTCGAAACCAATACAAAATCTATCAGAACTTCGCCAGAAAATTGATGCAGCGTCAGAAGAAATAAATGCAAGGACTGGTGAAAAGGTCTTGTAAGGCGTTGCAGAGCCTGTATTCGTGCCAGAGGAAAACAATTCGAACATTTACTTTAGTACTAGCTTTTGCCCGCGACTTCGTCCGCGTGGAATAGTTACTTTGGGCTAACGTTAAATTTAACCCGGATTTCGAAGCATTCTTCATTGGCGCTCCGCTCCTATTGGCCTTAGCGTGATGATATATAGCCTATAGCCTTTCTCTATAAATTGACTATTTTATACCTTCGGCCGCGAGACGCGTCGAGCGCGGCGACCGATTCTCAAAAATAATCCTTATAGCATGATTCAGTATTCACGCGCAATGGCTTATTGGCGTATTTCATGTATAACTTTGGTGTTTCTGTACTGATTTATATGATTTTTTTTATGGAGCAGTTAATTAATGTTAACTTTTTCAATTAGGGGTGACTGAGAGTGTTATAAACGTAAGAGTATTCAAATGTAATCAGAAAGCTTCGAACTGCTAAGCTATCGGGAGTTACACGTGTTATTGTGAGTCAACCATAAAAGATAGACATATGCTGTCGTGGGGTATTTTTTATATAATTTTAAGGAGAAAATTTCCGTCATAAATGATTTCTGTGTAGCTTAACCATTAGGGTTGCACACGCGACGGAAGATTAAAAAACCCACGTTTTTAAATGTCCTAAAAATAAGAAAATAACCCTACGGGGCTGAGAGAGGGGCCACTCAAAACGTGGGGGCGTAAATTATTTAAGGAATTATTTATGAGATATTTACATGACGTGTATAGCTCGTGGGCGTAACTTGCAAAGATACGCCCCCACGTTTTGATTGGCCCATCTCTCAGCCCTGTAGGGTTATTTTCTTATTTTTAGGACATTTAAAAACGTGGGCTTTTAGATTTTTTAAATTTATTAATTATTTTATTATTTTTATCTTTGTTCATCGGGTTTGAAGGTACCCTGAAAATTTCAGCCTGCTAGCTTATCGGAAAGTGCCTCAAAATTGAGTTGCAAAAATCCAACCGGAACGACAAAACGTGGGAAAAACACGCTTTGAGCACCCACTAAATATTATACTTTTTTTTAGTCTTCTTCATATTCAAACTTAATTTACTTCTTATCCGCCAACTTGGGACGGCTGCCATGTTGGATTTAGGTCACGTGATATTTTTTTTCGTATCCCATTCAGCAAACCGTTTCGTTTAATACCCATATCATGGGGATGCATTTCAAATAGCCGATCCGCCATCTTGGATGTCCGCCATGTTGGATTTAAGACACGTGACTATTTTTTTCATATTCCTGACAGCAAACCCTTTCATTTGATACCCATATCTTGGGGGTGCATTTCAAATAGCCTGTCCGCCATCTTGGACGTCAGCCATATTGGATTTAAGTCACATGACTATTTTTTTCGTATTCCTGACAGCAAACCCTTTCATTTGATACTCATATCATGGGGGTGGATTTTAAACAGCCAGTCTGCCATCTTGAACGTCCGCCATATTGGATTTAGGTCACGTGACTATTTTTTTCGTATTCCCGACAGCAAACCCTTTCATTTGATATCCATATCATAGGGGTGCATTTCAAATAGCCTGTCTGCCATCTTGGACGTCCGCCATATTGGATTTAAGTCACCTGACTAAATTTTCGTATTCCTGACAGCAAACCCTTTCATTTGATACCCATATCATGGGGGTGGATTTTAAACAGCCAGTCTGCCATCTTGAACGTCCGCCATATTGGATTTAAGTCACGTGACTATTTTGTTCGTATTCCCGACAGCAAACCCTTTCATTTGATATCCATATCATAGGGGTGCATTTCAAATAGCCTGTCTGCCATCTTGGACGTCCGCCATATTGGATTTAAATCACGTGACTATTTTTATTTCGTATTCCTGACAGCAAACCCTTTCATTTGATACTCATATCATGGGGGTGGATTTCAAACAGCCAGTCCGCCATCTTGGGTAGGCCGCCATATTGGATTTGTAATGACGTTTCTTAGCTAGTCATGTATTTTCATCAGAACTCAGAGCATGTGCAAAATTTCAGTCTGCTAGCTTATCGGAAAGTGCCTCAAAATTGAGTTGTAAAAATCCAATCGGAATCCCTTCACTGCTCTGCTCCTATTGATTGTAGCGTGATGAAAAGTATACTATAACCTGCTCAGGAGTATGAAAAATAATTGTACCAAGTTTCGTTAAAATCCGTCGAGTAGTTTTTGTTTCTATAGCGGTTATACAGACAGACAGACAGACAGACAGACAGACAGACAATAATTTTACTGATTGCATTTTTGGCATCAGTATCGATCCCTAAACAACCCCTGATAGTTATTTTGGAAATATATTTAATGTACAGAATTGACCTCTCTACAGATTTATTATAAGTATAGATTTTATTATTTTTATCTTTGTTCATCGGGTTTGAAGGTACCCTGAAAATTTCAGCCTGCTAGCTTATCGGAAAGTGCCTCAAAATTGAGTTGCAAAAATCCAACCGGAACGACAAAACGTGGGAAAAACACGCTTTGAGCACCCACTAAATATTATACTTTTTTTTAGTCTTCTTCATATTCAAACTTAATTTACTTCTTATCCGCCAACTTGGGACGGCTGCCATGTTGGATTTAGGTCACGTGATATTTTTTTTCGTATCCCATTCAGCAAACCGTTTCGTTTAATACCCATATCATGGGGATGCATTTCAAATAGCCGATCCGCCATCTTGGATGTCCGCCATGTTGGATTTAAGACACGTGACTATTTTTTTCATATTCCTGACAGCAAACCCTTTCATTTGATACCCATATCTTGGGGGTGCATTTCAAATAGCCTGTCCGCCATCTTGGACGTCAGCCATATTGGATTTAAGTCACATGACTATTTTTTTCGTATTCCTGACAGCAAACCCTTTCATTTGATACTCATATCATGGGGGTGGATTTTAAACAGCCAGTCTGCCATCTTGAACGTCCGCCATATTGGATTTAGGTCACGTGACTATTTTTTTCGTATTCCCGACAGCAAACCCTTTCATTTGATATCCATATCATAGGGGTGCATTTCAAATAGCCTGTCTGCCATCTTGGACGTCCGCCATATTGGATTTAAGTCACCTGACTAAATTTTCGTATTCCTGACAGCAAACCCTTTCATTTGATACCCATATCATGGGGGTGGATTTTAAACAGCCAGTCTGCCATCTTGAACGTCCGCCATATTGGATTTAAGTCACGTGACTATTTTGTTCGTATTCCCGACAGCAAACCCTTTCATTTGATATCCATATCATAGGGGTGCATTTCAAATAGCCTGTCTGCCATCTTGGACGTCCGCCATATTGGATTTAAATCACGTGACTATTTTTATTTCGTATTCCTGACAGCAAACCCTTTCATTTGATACTCATATCATGGGGGTGGATTTCAAACAGCCAGTCCGCCATCTTGGGTAGGCCGCCATATTGGATTTGTAATGACGTTTCTTAGCTAGTCATGTATTTTCATCAGAACTCAGAGCATGTGCAAAATTTCAGTCTGCTAGCTTATCGGAAAGTGCCTCAAAATTGAGTTGTAAAAATCCAATCGGAATCCCTTCACTGCTCTGCTCCTATTGATTGTAGCGTGATGAAAAGTATACTATAACCTGCTCAGGAGTATGAAAAATAATTGTACCAAGTTTCGTTAAAATCCGTCGAGTAGTTTTTGTTTCTATAGCGGTTATACAGACAGACAGACAGACAGACAGACAGACAGACAGACAGACAATAATTTTACTGATTGCATTTTTGGCATCAGTATCGATCCCTAAACAACCCCTGATAGTTATTTTGGAAATATATTTAATGTACAGAATTGACCTCTCTACAGATTTATTATAAGTATAGATATAGATATGGAGAATAATTAAGTAAAAAGTTTTACGATGGTTCGTTCATTGTTTTTTTAATTATTATTATTATTGTTTTTTTACAATAAAAATTGGTTATTAACTGACTCAATTACCTCTTTACTAAAAATATAAATTTTTATTTAAGACCCGAAACAAAAAATCTTAGTAACAAAAATTCCTAATGCTGAGTTGTTCAAAATGAGCTCAATTTGAAAAAATAAGAAATAAATTTTTTTATGGCAAGAAAAGTGATAAGTGCACCATTTTGAAATCTTGATTAAATGCGCCATCTTTTGAAATAACTTGCCAAGGGTAGTGTAGTACATCTTTTGAAATAACTTGCCAAGGGTAGTGTATTTTTGTGAACCATGACTCACTAAAACTTAAAACTTATTTTATTAAATTCACAATGTTTTTTGCATTAATTTCTAGTTGCGATTAATAGCATCGTTAATGAAGATCACGAAATTTAAAAAAAAATGTAACCGACTTCTAAAAAAAACAACCACTAAAAAGGGTAAAACAACGTACCAAAAAACTTTTTTTTCGGAAGTCGGTGGCTTTGCTTTTTATTTCATTGATTTTTTTGCCACCGACTTCCGAAAAAAAGTTATTTTGTGTAGGTTATTTTGCCCTTTTTTGTGGTTGTTTTAGAGGGCGGTTAATATTTTTTTTTAAGTTTTTTATTTTACTCTTTTTAGTTTTAATATTCAAACTAAATTCTTGTCAAATACATCATTTTCTTTTTTTATTTTACCCTTTTTAGTTTAAATATTCAACCGAAATTATTGGCAAAAACATAATTTTCTTACTTATGCACTAGAATTTTATTATCCTTAGCAAAGGTTATAACATCGCCTATGTACACAATAAGCAAGAACACCAAGATAAATGATTTTTTTATGGGACCAAATGGCAGGTATACTGCATCGAACAATAACCCATATGGGTCATTAGTATAAATGAATTAAGTCCAAATATAAGATAGCTACTATAAACCGTTGAGGAATTCCCTGAACTGTCCTTCGTCTTCGTCATCAGACCCCTAATAACAGTTACAACTCATCTAGGTGTAAAGTTCTTATCAATACAAATTAATCAAGCTCAAACACAAGATAGCTGCTGTGAATCGTTGAGGAGTTCCCTCGACTGTTTCTCGGCTCCATCATCAGATACACTCCAGACCTTCATTTAATTGTAGTGCTTTGAAATACTTAATGAAAAAAAATAATTTACCAAATCAGTCGACGCCTACTCCTTACTGTTAAGGAGTTGTTGAACCTTCCATCATCAGCTCAGCTACATGAGATGATGATTACTATACGCAAGTACTTAAATTACTTCATAATATTTGCGAAAAACGATGTGTGGGCCTATAAAATGTGAAGGTTGCCCTCGATTTCTCCAGGATCCAATCATCAGATTTTGAAATGGTGACAATGGGACCACACGGGAAGCACCAGCTTTCAAATAAAAAAAGAATCATGAAAATCGGTTCACCCAGTCGCAAGTTATGAGGTAACAAACGTAAAAAAAATACAGTCGAATTGATAACCTCCTCCTTTTTGAAGTCGGTTAAAAAATCACAGCGAAATTGTGACATTGGTCACACAGGACTTGAAAATGCGACCAAGGGTGTCAAATTTCAACTTTTTTTTTAAATGTTTATTATCGCTGAACTGAGTGATATGGATTTTTATTTTTCCCAGAACTGTTATAATTTGGCCTTTCATCCGGACTCAGATTATCGTTGAGTTTTAGGACACCCTGCCCCGCGACGCCCGCCGCGCCTCCGGCGCCGCCCACGTCGCCAACCTGCTGTTGGGGCGATTAATAATCTCGACTTTACGAAGCATATTTGAGTAAGTCAGATTGTTTATATTAAAACTTTAAAAATAAAAATTTAACCGCCTTCAAAAACAACCACAAAAAAGGGTAAAATAACCTACACAAAATAACTTTTCTTTCGGAAGTCGGTGGCTTTGTTTTTTTTATTTCGTTGTCTTTTATGCCACCGACTTCCGAAAGAAAAGTTATTTTGTGTAGGTTATTTTACCCTCTTTTGTGGTTGTTTTTGAAGGCGGTTAATTTTTTTTTTATTAAGTTTTTTATTTTACTCTTTTTAGTTTAAATAAAATCAAACCAAATTCTTGTCAAATACATCATTTTCTTACATGTGCACTATAATTTGGTAATCCTTAGCACCGGTATTAACATCGCTCGTGTACACAATAAGCTAATAACATTCCCTATCAAAAACTACTGAACCGATTTTGATGAAACTTGCAGTGTTCCCTAAAGTGAACTATTTCTCGTACAACAAAAAAAGAATTTTGAAAATCGGTCCACAATTGGCGGAGTAATCGCGTAACAAACACTCAATAAGTAAAGATCATAACATCATCCATCAATAAAAATGCTCACAAAATAAAAAATGCTGAACCAAATTGGATGAAATTTTTATGGGACCAATGGGAAAGTATACTGCATCGAACGAAAAAAGAATTACACTAATCGGACTAGAAACCTCGGAGTAATCGGTGTACATACATAAAAAAAAAACATACCGACCGAATTGAGAACCTCCTCCTTTTTTGAAGTCTGTTAAAAATAATCATATTGACTAGGCATGTAGTAAAAAACGATTATTTCAATATTACAAACAGACACTCCAATTTTATTAATATGTATAGATGTATAAGTAGATTACGATTTTACTAAGTAACCTTGAAAAAAAGTAATGAAATATAAAAACCAGTATAAATTATGAAATCACGAAACACCATGATAGAAAACAGTTTTATTAATTAATAAATTCACCATACCTAATAAACCAAGAAATAAACAGAAAAACAAAGCGTTTTAATTTTATTGCATATTAAACACTAGTTAACAGTAATTTCTGCAAAATACTTTACGAATAATATAATACTTTCGTCTTGCAAGCAGGAAAATAAGATATTGCTTTTTATAGCAGCAGCAGCAGCAAAAAAAAACAATTTTTTTATGCTAATAATACAAATGATTGCCTATTGTTTGCCTTGCTTCGCTTGTTTTTTTTCGCTTTATTTAATATGGCCACATGAAAAAAAAATACTATGTATTACTTCTGTATTGTGAGCAACCGAGCATTAAGAAACATTAAAACTCGCATACAAAAACAGCCAGGCCCAGAGCAACAACCATGTAATTTAGCATAAGAGAGAGAGAGAGAGAGAGAGAGCATAACGACTTAAAATTAATCTCTATGTTGGGAAGCATAAGAGGGACTTAATAACCAATTAAAATCTTTCAATTAGAGTCCAGTCAGATTTGTGACTGGTTTGCAAAAGGAGGAATGGGGGAAACATTATGTTCCAAACAGGTTTCTATTTGGAACAAACAATAATGTTTCCCCCATTCCTCTAATTTTTTTTAAGATGCACAGTATAGGTTGATCTGTGTCTATCTTCCTAGTCACTTTTCCAATCAAAATTTATTTCATCCGATACAACACAATGATACCAAAAGAAACAAAGCCGGAAGGCATTTAAAACAAGTAATAAATTACTTTATCCATTATATATTTATAAATAATTGAATTATACTTACAAAAAATACAATAATGATGATTTTTAGATACAGCAAAATAACTAGAATAAATACAGTAAAATAAATACAATTAATAAAAGATATTTAACCCTAGAAAGATAACCATATTCCACTATACACTAAAGATAACCTACGTCGTTTCGACGTGTTGATGTTTAAGTAGGTTTTACAATGGATATTTTAAAAATAAGTGTAAAGAGTTTTATTATATGTTTAATACAAACAATTTTGTTGATGATTAATGAAAAAAAATCAGTTTTACTTAAATTTTAGTACAAAAAAACTCAAAATAAATAAATATGGTATTTCTTACTGAGCCAAACTTAAATATGATGAAATCGCTCGGTCAATCTTATGATTTGATAAATAAACATAATAAAATCTATGTTTTGTTCTCTTGACAATATAAGGAACTACATGAGAAGATAAATAATTGCGGTTTAAGCCACGCTTGCCGAGGTTGGTTTGTGGATGGGTGACCATCTGTCATAGCGAGTTTCCTCCGTGACTCGGAAAGCACGTAAAGCCGTTGGTCCCAGCTGTCATTTCTAGATCTTTGACAGTCATTACTGTTAGTCAGAAGCTCTAAAAGTCTGACAACCAGTCTTGCTATGGGGTATGGTATTGCCCAGTTACTGGGTTGGGGAGTTCCGACAGGCAGTCGCTTCATGTAAAATACTGATATCCAGCTGAATCTGGTTCAACTGGAAGCCGACCACAATATAGTTAGGAAAAGGCTAGGCAGATGATGATGAGAAAAAACTTTTATCAAATTGGCTTTACATGTCATTAGGACAGGCACTTGACTTGTGCTCTCCACAGATAGGATTTATGCACTTGTCACACATCGATTTTCTCATCCTTCTAATTTCTAATGGCCAAAAGGCACAATATTTTCATTTTTTGGCACTGGTTCGCTTTTTCTGAATTTAGTCTTCTGATAAATTATCTTCCGACTGGCTATCCGAACCCTGAGGATCTTCATCAGTTTCATCATTCATATATATCAATAATCGAGTAATTTCTTCATTTTCTTCATTTTACCGCGTCTTTATGTGACGTTATGTAGTTTTACAATGGCCCAAAACGAATGAAAAAAAAACAATGAATAAATGTCCAATTATTTTCACAAAAAAAATATTTCACGTAAGTCAAAAACTTACACTAAAGATAACCATACGTCACTTCGACGTATGTTATGTAAATATGTAGAAAAGTATCACAGTTAAATGAATCATATGGACGTCTTCCGCTAGCTCTGGGCACGATATGGGTTGGCAGAAACGGCCAGAACAGAGACGTTTAATTCCAAAGATTTATAACGATTTTACCAAATGGCATACGTCGATTCGACGTAGGTTATCTTTCTAGGGTTAAGATACCCTCTGTTCGCAAAGCATACAATAAACAAGTGAATAAAACAGCTAGGCTAGCAGCATAACATTGCAGGTGCCAATATCTCATGACTGGATGTCTATTTAACCAAACCGATAATGAAAACAAATATATACAACTATTGACTAAAACAATACTATGAAAACATGCTATCAATGTTAAAGAAAATAACCGGTAGAAAATAACAATAATTTAGTTATAAATAAATGTATTTATATGTCTACACTCGTACACTCCATTCGATTATTCCCAAACAACCTACAACCAATGATGACACCTACTATGAGTAACGGACAATCTGCAGAACTCATGGTTTAAGAAGGGCAAACCCTCAATAAACCCAAATAACAAGCAATTCTACTAAAAAAATTTTGACATGCCAAAATAATATTATATCATATTATGTAGTGTTTTTAATTCAGTCAGTACATTTTTCAACTGCTTAAACTCTCAACCATTCAAAACAAATAACAGACCAAACCCCTCATTTTCAATAAGGATATGTGTTTAATACAAATTTTATGCAATATTTTGTTTTCTTATTTTGAATATAACATGTTTATAACACCTATTAATGCATTCAAAACTTGTAGAATACATGTTTTATACCTTTATGACAGCGAGATGAATGCTTTCAAAACCGACCAGCTAAGTGAAGAAAAGAAACACTTTAAAATATGCGAATATTTACACAAAACAAAACGTATTAACGAAAGACAGATAAATATGGCATCAGCGACTTGATAGGTGTATCACATTGCGTCAACAGCCGCGAGGGCCATCGCAATGCTTTGTTTTAATTAGACAGTCGGATTCCCCTTGTACGTGCCAGTTCTGAGCTGACCGTTGAACGGCGGTCGTACAGAACCGCGCCGATCGCGCACGAGACGAAAGCTGTAGCTTAAGTGGTTAAGTGGGAGATCGTTCGCGCGATCGTCGCTGAAAAACCACTACTTTCATTGAGAAAATAGCAACGGCAGTTTCGTGACTTTGAAGGCTTGGTAAAAGATGACCCACAGACAAAATTTTGTAAGAGTAGTTTTAGATTAACTTTTGCAGCCGATATTTTCCAACAAAACTATTTTGTCCTAATTTAAAATTTACCTTTGTTGCGATTGTCTCGATTCCATCTCTCTTCGTCAGACATCTTTTTGACCACAGAGAAAGGGATTGAAGAAAAGACAAGTAAATGTATGTTTGTTCTAAAGTCGTAATCACAATCACTACTTATTTTTTAACACTCTTGTACCACGCTGCCAGTATCTGCTGTAAACTCAATTAACATAATTTGTGATTGTTCGTAGAATGGGGAAGGCAAGTTTCAAAGTGAAAAGTGACATTTGTGTCCCAAAAGAACTGTCAAATCAAAGGAATTTTCTGAAAAAAAAAAGCGTTTTATTGATGTAAAATGACTAGATGTTGTGTAAAAGGCTTTAATAATGATGGAACCGGGACAGGCCGTTAGTTGAATTTATTAATGAAATTCTATGATTATACCATAACTAAACAATCGAATACACCTTTCAATATTTTGAAAGGTGTATTCGATTGTTTAGTTATGGTATAATCACTTAACCTCCTATAGAAAAGTAGATATTATTATATCTACTTTTCTATAGGAGGTTAAGTATTGCATCGCTCTTTATATTATGAAATGATTCTTCTGGTTGAAGAATTATCACCCGAGGACCGAGATTCTGCCAAAGTGCTTTTGTGCCCGTTTGATATTCGCCATATAGGCGCTGTCGGACGTAGTGGGTGTTTTTGGTACTAAGACCAGTGATGTCGACGTCAGGGAACAAATATCGATAACAGACTCTTGTTAATAAGTGTTTACAATAAATAAATATATTATCATACTTACTTACTGAACAATTTACAAAACACTTACTAACCATTAGTAATTGCTTAACTTTATGTAAATAGAATATTAAAAATAATGATTAAAATTTGACCTCAATAACGACATTATGATATATTAATTTTCTTCAGTCAATGTTTTTCATTTTTTTTTAAAACAGACTAACGAAACTGAAACGTATTTACGTTTCAGATCCTAATCACAAAACCTGCTATGTACCCCATACATTGCTTCGATATCGATATTTCGTTTACATTGTTTGGCACAGCCCTTCTCTCTCGCAGCCATTTGCAATTATACGTCATATACGTCAAAATTATTTCTGTGAACACCATAGACATTATAATCCTATGGACTGGAAATACCTACACCAAAAACGTGGATACCTACAAGTTCGCATGGCACATAAAATGGCGGCCAATGCTAGGGTTGTGCCAATCAAGAAACATAGTGTTACTGTAACGAGTATGGATACTAGTATCCCTAGTACTTTTAGGATTACATAATAGTATTACGACTAGATACCATGATTAAATTATAATCCATGTAGTTACGTAAAAAAAATGAAAATTTTCACATTTGCGCTATTGCTTGTAATTAAATATTATACATATATTTATGTGTTAGCGTTAATTTAAAAAATTGACGATTAATTCGGATTGTACAGGTAAACCTTTGGACTTGTTAATTTGTCTTTTTAAAAAGTCTTTTGGTCCCGTCAAGTCTTCTATCACAACAGCCTTCAAATCAGCAATTTTTTTTTCCTTCGTATTATTTCATTGAGGCGTTTAATTGTTTTCTGTTGATTGACGTATTTTTCTTTAAAGGCTTTAATTTTTCCAGTTTGTAAAACCTGTAATAGAAAAGATAAATAGTTAAATCAAATCAAATTTATTTCAACTAGGCCAATAATTACAGGCACTTTTGAATGGTCAAAAGACATAAAAATAAATCAGTACAAAATTGTTATGGTGCTACAGTTCTAGTCACAAGACATAATAACTGTGAAAGTACCGTAGGTGCCCATTCCAGAGCGAAGATCTCTATGGAAAAGAACGGACAAGAAACTCCATGGACACTCTTTTAACACTCAACGTAGCAAGTTAAGTGTACAGCTAATATTAAAAAATAATAATAATGAAAAATTAAAATAGACCGTGGCAGCTAAGAGATGATCAGTCCCATCTGACAGCGCCTTTTCACGAACATGCTAAATGTATCAGCACTATTAACCAATAACTTAACAATGCACCGTTAAAAAATAATTTGCATATTGCATTTTATTGCTAAAAGTTCTTTTCAAGTGACAGTTGACAAGTCTTTGACAGATTGCGGCGCTTGATGTGCTGCCGTCTGTTTGTCAGAAAACGGTTAAAAATTCAATATCTACATACCTCTTTGTGCACTGTTCCCACAAATTGATGGGTCAACTGCAATGGTGCCTCCATTACACTAGATGGTTCATCTATTACGGTAGATGGTTGCTTTATTACAGTAGATGTACAATAAACATCAGATTCTTGAGTGTTGCTTGTTTCACAGAATACAAATGACTCTGGAAGTTGTTTTTTGTTGGATGTCTGAAAAAAAAATGAAATATGCATTACTATCCATATAACTTAGGCTAAAAAACCAGGCTGTTATTTAACAATCATTTTAATACACACTTACCGAAAATATTGTAGGTACAGAGTTCTCATGTAACCTAATAACATCAAGTGTTCTGTTAAAACATTTTTCTACAAAGTGAAGTGAACACATAAGCCAGTCTTTACTTCGAGAACAAATTTTTTCGTCACTGATAGAGTCCAACCATTTTTTCTTCAATCTTTCATTTTTGGGAAACCTATAAATGATTAGTATTTTTTTATCAATATATCATTTGGTAACAGTTTCAGTGTAACGAAGGACTAGTATCGGGAACTATTACAGCAACGGTACAACACTATTATTATTGTAAACAAACAAACGAAAATAAGAAATGAAAAATATTATCTGTAGGACGGAAATAAACCCAAATATTAATACTCTAACCATGAAAACAAGGTCACATAGCGATTTCTTTACCGAAATTGTTCTATTTCATGTAGTTTTGCGTGAAAACGTGTTACTAACCTGTACAAAGTCAATTCAGGCTGATTTTTCTTTTTCCTGGCATGACAAGACACAATGGAACATCCAGGCATGTTGAATTACTGTTTCTTAATGGTAACACGCACTTTTAAAAGAAAACACTCCGTAATTTACTCAAAAATCTAAATTCAACAAAAAGTAAACAACTGTTTGACAGCAGAACTACCACGAAACTTGGCACATAAAATGGCGAAATGGGCACGTTTCTGTAACTGTGGGAAATATCCCAACAAAATATTCCATTTTGAGCAACAACCGAAATATTGTTGTCTCTTTTGTCAAATATGATTACTGCATTAGAAGGAAAGAGACAAACCAATATTTCACTCTCTGTCTCATGTTTGACTCATATTTGTATAAGCAAAATGTATGTATAGAACATCGGGGCATCTCCATATAACTTCATCTCAATGGTGAACACCGGCTAGTGGCGCTTCAAATAAGCACACTTTCAATAGCTGTCAAACGTATGGAACAGCCAGTCCAGTGGTAATTATAGAGGCCAGTGGCAGGGGAACACCCAAATATTCCGAAGTATTTATTCCGAACTTCAATATTCCGATTTTCAAAACTCCAAATATCATAATACCTAAAAATTACAATATCTATTATTAAGAATCACGAAATATATTTAATCGAAAGTCGTTTATCCGATTTCTTCGTTTTCCGATCTTCACATATTCGAAAAATGTAATGCTCGATGAGTTCTCATTCCGGAAAACGAAATTCCGATTTTCAATATTCCGAATAAAATGATTTTTTCGGAATATTGAAAATTGTAATTTCGTTTCTCATTCTACAAAGTCAGTGACAGAAACGAATTGCTGCAAAACCGGCTCCACGTAGTTTTGTCTACCGTACTCCTAGACTGTTATTTAAGCTTGTGTAGGCGCAGAGTGGCGAGGCGTATCCTCTGGGCTTTGAGTGTTTGCCTTCAGGATTATTATTGTTATTAGGAGAACTTAGGATCCAAGAACGAGTGAAGCGAGCTCGGGACTTGGGACACCCCGACTCGGACAGGTAAGGTTCAAGTTAGGTTACTAAAGTAACTTAACATGAAGGGGATGGCGGGGTCTTTCGCAAATGTTTCATGGTAGATGGTAAATAGACACAGAACTTCAATATTTTATTTACCTACTTACTTCAATAAATTATATAAAAAGAAAAAGTGTCTTCTAAGTCAGACCCCGCCATCCCCTTCATGTTAGGTTACTTTAAAGCTTGCTCACAGAAATAGGAGCCCCGCGAAACGGGGCTCCGTCGAGCTACCTTGGTAGGTGGTAGTCGACAAATTGACCAAGGATGCAAGAGCGAGCGAAGCGAGCTCGGGTCTGAGGGCACCCCGACTCGGACAGGTTAGGTTCGAAGGGGATGGCGGGCTCTGAAAGACTCCGCCATCCCCTTCGTTTTAGGTTACTATAAACCTTGCCCACAGAAATAAGAAACCCACGAAGCGGGGCACCGTCGATCTACCTTGGTTGGTGGTTGTCAACCAAAGATATAGATTTATTTTTTTGCTAGCCTGCTCTGTCCGACTCCTGGGCAAAGGCGTCCCTCCACTCCTTCCACTTCCCGCGAGCCCGCGCTTCCTCTTTCCAGTTCGGAAGGAACCTATCCAGTTCGTCCCGCCATCTTCTTCTTGACCTGCCGCGACCCCGTCTCACTGTCTTAGGGAATCAGTTTTGAGCTATTTTGGCCCATACTACAGCGTACTTTTTCCGCATAATATTAAAACAATTATCATTGTGTGTTGTTGCGACACGGGGGCGGATACGACTCTCGCGCTCAAATACAATGGACGCACAATGCGACATTATGGCTTGGTGAGGTATCGTTATGTCAATATTACATTGCTTGTCCAGTCACTCTGTGATAGACTGAGGTGGTTGTAAAAGAGCA
Organism: Agrotis exclamationis; assembly: GCA_950005045.1. Lineage (NCBI taxonomy): Eukaryota > Metazoa > Arthropoda > Insecta > Lepidoptera > Noctuidae > Agrotis > Agrotis exclamationis. Next base: position 3,210,710 of record OX465416.1, read on the forward strand.
ATGTATTTAATGCAAAAACAATATAGTCGGAGTAATATAGGAAAACAAAAATAATGTAGTAAAAGTCAATAGCTGAGCGAAACGCCCAGCACCACCTGGTCGCCGACACGCCCCCTTGCCAACCTTGTCAACAAATTGACCAGGGACTCGGGACTGGGGACACCCCGACTCGGATAAGTTAGGTTCAAATTGTTACTAAAATCTTGCTTATAGAAATAGGAGCCCCGCGAAGCGGTTCTCTGTTGAACCACCTAAGTGGTAATATAACTCAGGATGCGATAGCGAGCAAAGTGTTTCTTGGGGCACACCGACTCGGACAGGTTTCGTTCTTCTCACAGGTATTTTTTGTAATATTATGAATGAAAATACGTACAGCTTGGCAAAAAACAGTAGAAAACCGGAAGTCGCCACTGTCTTCTCGCTACCAGTTTTATTTTATTTATTTTCACTTATTACGTTAGTTTTATGGCACAATAATAAATCTTACAAACCTGCGTCTTTGTTTACATCAAATATTTTAAAAAGTTGTCAGCAAATAAAAATATTAGTTCCGTTTCAAGATGTTCTGGCCAAGCTGTAACTCAAAAATAAATTATTTAAATTATTAAAAAAAAAATATTTATTTTTGTTTTTATAGAAAACAAATTAATATAATTGAAAAGAAAATATTCGTATTCAAAAGAAATTCTTTTATTGAAAAGTTAAGAATCATAATAGTTATACTTCTCTCTCATGTGCAATTAAACGTGTTTAATTGTCTTGCAAAGGCATTATGACAAGGCGTATTGAAGGCATACTTTTCTCTGACAAGCGATTAATTTTACGGAATTATAATTAATCGGAACTTAAGAAATCGGAATAATCGGAATTCGTGTTTTTGAGATTTCGGGAAATTATGAAGTCGGAATTTTTGATATTCGGTCTATTGAAACTCGGTATTTTGAAAATAGTAAATATAAACGTTAGGAATATTGACATTTCGGAATTATGAAAATAGGAATAATGATCAATCGGAGTTTTTATATTAGGAATTTTGAACAATTCGGAATTATGAAAATCGCTATTTATGAATTTCGGAATAAAGTTTTTCGTATTATCGTAGTGTACCCAAGTGGCAGAGCTGTGAGCATAGCATTGGCATAAAGGCCTCGAAGCCATGCCACAGAACATTTAAAAAAAAAAATGAGAAGCGCTCAGTCTAGTGGTGGTTAATATATCATAAAGCATAATAAAGCACCGTGCTTAATACACATAACATAAAGCAAATGCTTTCGTGGCTCTCACAAGTTGCTATTTGCTTATTGCTTTTACATCGAACTCTCTGTCTCTGTCCGTCGCGCGAAAAGCAACAAGCAATGAATAAGCATTAAGCAGGGGATTCCGGTCGGTTGTGTGCGTAATCGTTATAAGCATCGTGGACGATTTTGGCTCTCATAAACATACCTACGCTATTTTGATTCGTGTTTTATAGTGTTAAACTAAACAGTGAAAGTGATAGGACACGCAATATATGTATATTGACTATCTATAATTTTCGACCTTATTGACATTTTTAATTTGGTTTGTTTTTTCTCACATTCTCGTTCGCTAACATTGCTCCTTCATTAAAGTTAGGTGTTTGCATAAATGTCAATAAGGTCGAAAATCGCTTGAAGTTGTTTTTTTTAACTTGCTATCGTTAAGCAATTGAAAAAACAGGTTCAAGCGATTTTCGACCTTATTGACATTTTTAATTTGGTTTGTTTTTTCTCACATTCTCGTTCGCTAACATTGCTCCTTCATTAAAATCAGGTGTTTGCATAAATGTCAATAAGGTCGAAAATCGCTTGAAGCTATTTTTTGACTTGCTATCGTTAAGCAATTAAAAAAATAGGTTCAAACGATTTTCGACCTTATTGACATTTAAAATTTGGTTTGTTTTTTCTCCTATTCTCGTTCGCTAACATTGCTCCTTCATTAAATCCGGTGTTTGCATAAATGACAATAAGGTCGAAAATCGCTTGAACCTGTTTTTTTAATTGCTTAACGATAGCAAGTTAAAAAAACAGATTCAAGCCATTTTCGACCGTATTAAGACACGAAATATTGATATTATAAACATAAAATTGTGTAAATAAGGACGATTGATTGAGATATTGTATTGTTGTTTTGTGATTGATGAAGGAAAGTTCATTGTATTTTTAACGGTTCTGTTTTATCGTAATTCATAAACGCGATGTAATATTCTTTTATAGCATGCTGCCACTCACCGCGCTTGCTTTAAGTCACTTGACTTAAAGCAAGCGCGGTGAGTGGCAGCATGCTTTGGCTACGCGTTTAAAAAAGCATGCTTTAATAAAGCATATAAAAAAGCGTGTTTAAAATATAAAGCATTAAGCATTAAGCAAGTGATTGCCTTAAAGCAACTTTGAACACCACTAGCTCAGTCCAGTGTCCGTTCGTCCGTCAACACAGTTGATCATCAGTGTTTCGTTTAATGACTTTACTGTCATCCGATAAAAGCTAAAATAAACGTCCATTTTAGTTTATTGAGAGAAAATGGATCGCTTGCGAGTGCGTGTGAACTTTAAATATGTAACTAGTGTGTTCCTTTTGGTGTTTGCTGTCGGCCAGTCGACGAACGGTATGTCGCAACTTTTCTGCCTACGTAATGAAAACAATGCATCGTTTTATAGTTAATTCTTTGAATACTGTTCGACCAAAAGTTAGGCATATCTGCTGACATGATTGTATTTCTCGCTATCCTCCACTCAAATTTTATAGTTGCGAAAAATTTGAGTGGAGGATAGCAGAACATAAGTTTTTAGGTCACGAAATTATATTTGTCTCGGTATATAAGACACAAGCGAAGGAAACCTTGAAAGCCTTATATGTTTTTTTTATTAGCAAGTTGCGATACGTCATCCGTCGTGATTCGAGATTTGATTAATTCGCGCTTTTTATGAGATAGTAGTTAATTCAGTTTTTTGTTCATTTAACTACTTGTTGCTTCCGAAAGCGTGTGTTTTCCAAAAAACATATCCACCTGTTAGTCACTTTATAAGTTGCTGTTGTCATGTTTCACTTGTGAATGCATTGCTACGAAATTCTTGGAACAGGTTAAATAACTCTAGTGGATAACGATTGTAGGTAAATTGTACACAAAATGTGCTCCTATTTAAAGGTAACTAAAAAACTTAAAACTACGAGAAATATTTTTCCATTGCAAATAAAGGTTTATACTAGATAATAACCTAAATCATACGCAAAATAATTTACAAAAAAAACATCAAATAAGTTGGATAAGTAATGCAAAACCTAAACGAAATTCAAATGCATTCTGTTGTGCTAAAGGTATAAGTAACTTATTGGCTAACATTTCCTGGAAGCAACTATTAATTTACCCAATGACTGTTTTACTTTATTAACACTAGTTAACTCTCTAATTCAAACGAAATATTGTGAAATGATTAAAAACAAAATTGTCTCCAACTTTACGAATGTAAAACTTGAATCAAAACTTTATATAAGAAAAAAAAAAAAAAAAAAAAAAAAAAAAAAAAAAAAAAGACAATGGCTGTTTTGGCAAAACACTGTTGCTGCTACTGCAAAAAAAAAAACATGTTCACGAATTCTAGTATTTGTATCATCTAGCATTGGGATGTAGTAGTAAATATGATACATTTTTGTTAGGTTGAAAGATACCATATTTATACTTGGCAGGTATTTGAACTATGTCTAATGCTAATAACATGAAGAATTAAAGAACATTATTGATAGTCACTGCATATTATAGTTGATTGAGTGACCTATCCGTTTACCACCGAATAACTTAGCTGAACGTCTTAATGGTCCAGCACACATAACATGGCGATTCTATCTCTATTCTACCAAGAATAAACAAAGTTATTTCATCATTATTTCTATACAAATCAACTGCTTTTTTGCATAAATATGACACCTTTCGTACACTATTGAAGAATACAATGTTTATTTTCTATATTTTTTACATTACCATGCTTAAAACTAAAAATATTTCTATGTTCTGTCATTTTGTCTTTTCTTCCGTCGAAAAACCCCTTTCTACGGCGCCATGCTACACCTGCAGGTACATAATATCTCTTTTAATTATTGCTTTAGCCGCTTTCAACAGGTTGTTGGCATATTTGTATTTATAACCTGTTTCAGTGTTACAGCTACTCGGTACATGAACTCCATATCACAAAATGGTAATAGTCAAAACACACTAAATTCGCAATTTATTTAGTCAGCAATTGATAGGAATTTATGCTGTAAATTGTGATAGCATTAGTTCCGGATGTCAGTATCTGCTGTTAAAAGGCTAAATGCTACCTACATTTTTAAATATATGATATCCATCGCTCAATGTAATATTTGAATACACATATCAAATAAAATTATTGGAATGGAATACAGAGTCCACAAAATTAATATAAATGTAAATTAGTGAACAATTTGCATCTAAATTAATTTTGTGGACTCTGTTATGAAAAGTAAGAATGTGCCGACTAGTCGGTTTTTTAAACGACTTCAAAAAAAAAAGTAGGTTCTCATTTCGACCTGTATGTATGTATGTTAGTCTGCGATTATCTCGCGTTTGGCTGAACCGATTTTGATGCGGTTTTCAGGAAAGTGTTCATTACATTCTGGAGAAGGTTTTAGTATATAACACTAATGGATATCCCGTGACGTTGCTCGCGTGGCTCCGTTTTTGCTTTCTTGGATTGTAGATTTTCAGTGACCATTACATGTTTGTCCGCGATTATCTCGCGTTTGGCTGAACCGATTTTGATGCGGTTTTCAGAAAAGTATTTGTTACATTCTGGGAAAAGTTTTAGTATATAACAGTAACAGATATCTCGTGAAATTGCCCGTACAGATCCGTTTTTGTTGCTTACTAGGATTGTAGATTTTCAAAGACGCCGATTATATGAAGATTTTTGTTAAATTTATAAACCAAAAAGCGAAAAAAAAAACAAAAAAAAAAGTTTTTTTTCAGACAATAGAACACATTTCCGTGCTTAAATAACTTTTTTATTTGATGATTTTAGTTTCTTCATTTTTTTTTTTTCGAAAATCTTCAAATGTCCTCTGGTGAGGTTGGACGAGAGGAAAGGACTCGACTGGCTATATAATTAACCTGAGTTTTTTGAAGATAGTCCGGCGACCCCAGCCCAATCAGTAACATTTTATGCATATTCAAGAAAGAAAAATGTCACTTTTCTTGAGAAGTAATAAATCATTGTCTGATGAATTGCAAGTCATAATGGTTATTCTAGGCAGATTTTCTAGTTTATTTAAATGTATTTTCTCCGCGCCGTTTGACGCGTAAATTCGGTTTGCCCAGCGTCGACTCAAACACATGCCATGCCAGGAATTACTTAGCTTCAAATTGACTTTCATACAGAACTAGCTTCTGCCCGCGGTTTCACCCGCGATGGTGAGGCGAGGATGTCCTTTACCACACCCGTTCCGCCTGCTTCCGAATCCCTGAGGAACCTCCCGAAACAACCGTGCCCGGGAAGACTTGTGTAAGATTGAAGGTGAGGATGACGTAGCACGTTCCAACCACTCCTCAAAGAGGGATCTTACCGCGGCAATTATGAGATATAAGACATGCCCTGGCAGTAATTCATTATTTTGTTGTGGTATTATTTTGAAACTATGATATCTCCTAAGATATTAATTGAAACCAAACGATGTTAACGGTAATTTTGTTCAAAATTAAATGCTTGTGATGATTAACGTATTTATTTGGATAAGGTTTCATAGCATGTTAATGAAAATAACTTCGCAAAGAATGCATTACTTTAAAACAAATTTGATTTCCATTGGGTCAGCGCGCACCAAGAGCAGAGCAGAGCATTTTCTGAGATTATTGAAAAAAATATCTTATAATTATTATCATACTTCGCAAAATTGAATACAGAATTGAAATTTGATGCTCGACCATGCTCGAGCTCAACTACCGTAATTTTGAGGGTTTTTACTCTACTATATAGTTAATACAGTTTGCGTACTTACTAGCTCAAAAGCGGGGCCCTTCCACAGGAAGCGCGACCTAAAGGTGGATAAAAACCTTACTCAACTACGTCATTTTAGCAAGCCTAAATTTTACATGATATTACTCATGGTACTATTTCAGGACCTTTTGTAAGCTGCCAGACCAATCCGATGGGCCAATCATTCTCCCAGACCTTAAAGTCCTTCCCTTAAACTTGAATACCCCTTTTCACCAACTTGAGGGGTGTTTTCGAAAAATCCAAAAACACTTGTTTGATTATTTTTGATCTAGTATGTTGTTTGGATAGATAAATGAAAATCTTCTTCGATAGCAATTAGGCGTATAATGTTGAAATTTGGTTTTTTACAATAATTTTTGCGTTCGTCGTGTGCTTAGCGTTTAGCGATTCGTTGAATGAATGAGGCGCCGCGCGTGGTGAAATTTGAAACTACATTCGTGACGTCAGTAGTAGTGGGCTCGATCGTACTCGTAGATGATGACGATGCGTAGACATGCCGCCCGCCTTGGAGCAACAGCCTCCAATGAAGATGAAGTAGATGAGAGAAGTTAGGGTTCCTCCTCCTTTAGCAATGGACACAATCTGGGGTATGATCTTCTGATTACTCCATTAGCTGTTTTAATGTCAGCTACACGTGCTAGTCCATCCTTTCCAGGTGAAGTATTTATGACTCGTCCGAGACGCCATTTTAAAGGTGGCAGATTGTCTTCTTTAATGAGCACTAATGTATTGGGTGCTATTGTGTCGGTATTGGACTGCCATTTACTCCTTGTCTGCAGCTCCGAAACGTACTCCTGCGACCAGCGTTTCCAGAAATTTTGCCTCATCTGTTCGATGCGCTCGTAGCGGACCAATCGTGACGTGTTTGCAGTTGTAAGGTCTTCGTAGGTAGGTGCGACGAGCGGTCGGCCAATCAGGAAATGGGCTGGTGTTAGAGGAAGTAGGTCGTTTGGATCAGAAGACATGGGATACATAGGTCTGGAGTTCAGGAGGGCTTCTATTTGTGTCAATAATGTTGAAAATTCCTCATAAGTGAGGTTGACGTTTCCTACACGACGGAGATGATGTTTAAAAGATTTGACCCCTGCCTCCCACAAACCCCCAAAATGTGGTGAGTACGGAGGGATAAACTTAAACTGAATATTTTCGCCGGCAGCGAAGTTTAGAATATCATTTTCACTAGCATTTAAAAATTGAGAAAATTCTTTTAATGCGCCTACAAACGTTTTCCCGTTATCGGAAAATATTTGAGCGGGTTTTCCACGACGAGATAAGAATCTTTTCAAAGCCAATAAGTACGCCTCAGAACTTAAACTTGTGACTAATTCTAAGTGTATCGCACGAGTAGTAAAGCATATGAATAGGCAAACATAACATTTTTCAAGTTTGGCACCCCTTCCTTTGCGGTTCAATATGAACATAGGTCCCGCATAATCTACACCGCAGCGCAAGAAAGGATACCCCGGCTCCAATCTTTCATGAGGTAAGTTACCCATTTTTACTGACAGTGACTTCCCTTTCTGACGAGTACATGTAATGCACTTATGTACAGTCTGCTTGGCTAAATCACGACCCTTAAGTGGCCACCAACTTTCTCTGATAGTAGCCAAAAGCAACTGCGGACCCGCATGAAGTAGACGTTTATGTTCAAATTGAAACAGAAGTCGCGTGAAAGTATGTTTCGAACATAATAATATAGGATGTTTTTTACTATAGGGAAAGGTGTGTGAGTTTACTAGTCTACCTCCTACTCTAATAACGCGATCAGAATCTAGGAACACATCAAGACTAGAAATGTTTCTCATCGACTTAACAGGTAAGTTTTTTAATAATGCATTGAAAACATCTGGAAATGTTGTTTGTTGTGATAACCGTGCTAGAACTAATGTTGATTTATTTAACTCGTCGGACGTAAGCGGACCAGTGCTACGTTCTGTTTTGATTTTAATTCGTGTATTATGAATGAATCGTAACAAGTAAGCGGCTGCACGTCTCATGCGATTAAAATTTGAAAAACGTTCAAAGGTAAAAATGCTAGTAAAATTTGATTGTGTAAATAAAGAATTAATATTTGATTTCATTTCTGGCAATTCGTGTGAGTTAATTATTTCATTGGAATTATTTTGTTTAAAATTAATGTTAACTTCTGTTAAAAATGCTGGCCCGTGCCACCAAATATCCGAATTCTGAAGCGCGTCGAGCGTGAGCCCTCGAGATAAAAGGTCAGCCGGGTTATTTTTCCCAGCAACATGTAACCAGGGTAACTCACCAGTTAATTCATTTATTTGCACTACTCTGTTTTGGACAAATGATTTTAACAAGTTAGGTGAAATTTTAATCCAATTTATGACAATGGTGGAGTCAGACCAAAAGTATGTGTTATCAAACGTTGATCTCCATGACTGAATTATTTTTTGATATAATTTGGCACCAACCAAAGCTCCGCATAGTTCAAGTCGCGGTATTGTAACTGGCTTAATGGGTGCGACTTTAGTCTTAGCACAAAGTAACCTAACAGTGGCGACAAGAGAATTGTCGTTGTATGAACTTATGTATGCGCATGCACCATATGCATCTTGTGACGCATCTGTGAAAATATGTAAGTCTGTGTACTTTGTATCCGCTTGTCTAACATGACGAGGAATTTTAATGTTTTTTAAATGTTGAAGCGTGTTTATAAAGTTATTCCACATCAATAAAATATCGTTGGGAACTGGATCGTCCCAACTTAACTTACAAAGCCATAGTTTTTGTAAAAGTATTTTTGCAATTATAATTGAAGGTGACAATAAGCCTAACGGGTCGTACACCTGTGACACAATAGACAAAATAACGCGCTTAGTCACATGAGTCGGCGTTTGATCAATCTTCGTAGTAAAATATAATAAATCTAAATAATTCAACCAACCAAGACCGAGAGTTTTAGTTAAACAACTTTCGTCTAAAGCCAATTCTTTTGGTTGATCTGTTGTATCCTCTACTAAATGCTCCGAATTAAACAACCATTTACGTAAATGGAAGCAACCAGATTTTAAAACATTGTTTACCTCGGTACAAATATCTAATAAACATTGTTTATCATCATGTCCGGTAATTAAGTCGTCTACAAACAGATCTTCATCTATGACTTGCTTTATGACGTCATCCTTACATTCAGAAGCTAGCTGTTTGATGCATCTAATACTTAAGTAAGGAGCGGACGCGGTACCATAGGTCACGGTATTAAGTTGGTACACACCGAGTTCGTCCGATTTATTTTCACGCCAAATAATTAACTGTAAATTTCTTTGATCGGGTTGAATATTAATTTGCCGATACATTTTCTCAACGTCAGCGCATGCAACGAATCTAAATTTTCGAAAACGTAACAGAATTGAGAAAACGTCATTATGTAAAGTAGGGCCAATATACTGAATATCGTTAAGCGATTTACCTGATGTTGATTTTGCACTTCCATCAAAAACCACCCTAAGTTTGGTTGTACTACTATTAATCCTTAGCACACCGTGATGAGGTAGAAAGTAATTTGGTGATGGAAAATGATTGACCCGACTCATGTGCAGTGGCGGTACCTTCATATAAGCCCAAAAGCCCGGCATGCCTTAATTAAAATGCTCGATAGAGATTCAATATCAAACCCGAACTATTTAAAAGTTCGCGCGCTTAATTCTTATCAAAATAACACAAAATATCTACCTAGTACCTATGCCACACGCACTGTCACGCACACTACTACACATCGCGTCGCCATCGTCTACATATAGCTATCTCGCTTACACGTACCGGCTTATACCGGGCTTTCAAATACTATCTCTGTCTCTTTCGCACCTAAAGCGATGTGCCGTATAACGAGTTAGAACCTTGTGCGTCTACAAATCGATCAGTATGGAACATTTAAGCCAGGCTTGATGCGTCTGAAGTTGGACGCGTATGCTGTTGTTGTTTATAAAATTCGCCAAAAGGCAGGCAAAGGAACAAAGCCATACAGCCTAGTCTTGTTTAAGGACGCGTATGCGTGACCTTGTGTCGCCTTTTTTTTTAATTTATTAACGGCAATGGATACAGGTCCTTATGCCTCTTGTGTCGCCTTGCCAACGCAGTGTTGCTGTTTTATAGCGACGTTGTGAGATCTTGGAAATTTTTAACGTGTTTGGAAACTTTTTTTAAGATTTAGCAACAATAAAAACTAGCGACTTTTTAAAATAACGAAATTAAATATTCAAGCAATGTAATAATCGTAATTTATCTCAAAAACATGTTTACACTTTGAACAATGAACACAGAAAATAATATTTTTGTGGGTAATTTAACATTGTTCGGGTAATATTAAAAATTGAGGAACTGTACAATACAATAAAATATCTTAAAAATAAAAAAAAATTGCGACATCTATCTAGAATTTTCATATACCTGGCGACTTTTTTTTGCCTAAATGACAACACTGCAACTCTGCGTACAAGTTACCGGCATGGATCTTGAGCGCTAACCTTCACCTGCGCAGAAGTGAGTTATTAGGTCCCTTTGGTAGATGAAGTGAGGAAGGGGGCGGGGAAAGTGTAGTGATTAGCCCGCGTAGCGTGCCGTAGCGCATCGCGTCATAGCCGCCACTCGGGATTCGTTGTTTTGTGCGTTTTATTTGTTTTATTGTGCATTTCATTTGTCGATAAGTGTACAATGCGCAAAGCGATCCCCACTCTTACGCCGAGCGCTCAAGAACCGTGCCGGTATTTTGTGCAACTAACTTCAGTCTCATTTGCTTGATGGGGAAAAGTTTTGGTGTTAAAGTTTTTTAAGAGTTTTATTAGATTATCTCAGTGATACAATTGTTTTGGTGACTTACCTACAACAATGGAGGTAATTGTACCTTGTGAGGATTTAAAATGCGTTCAAGTTTTGATTGGCGAAGATAAGGTAAAATCTTTCGTTTTGTAACTTTCTGTTTTGTTTTTTTTTTGTCTGTAACCTGTTAGTCCTGTTACGAAGCAAGCAACTACTTACCATAACTTTGTTCCCTCAAGCAATGAAGCAAACCAAACGGCTTTTTTCAAAGCCACCGGAGGTATGCAATTGCTGATATGTTTATAATATTCAATCTAGCACTAGCATGCCTTCAGTGTGCTTTGGTTATCTAATTCACCGCACGACAAGCAAGAGTGAAATTGAAGAAAGAAGAAGAAAGAAGATTGATGAATTCACTTTTAATTTATTGTATAACCAGTAGTTTATGAGAAAACTGCGATGATACATGCGTAGGTACTACGTACTCAGTCGAAAAGTAAATTTTTTCTTCCTCTCTCTTTTTTTTTTTTTGAAATCGGTTGAAATTTTATTGGGCTTGCCTTATTTTGAAACTCTAGGCACGCCACTGCTCATGTGACCCAGACTTAAATACTCATTCATAAAGTCACAATATAACTTTTTATATTCAGGTGTAGATTTATCTAATTTACGTTCAAGTGCGTGAAAACGATTTAAAGCGAGAGTATACGTATCTCCCAGTGTGCCACTGGACTCAGCTAATGGAATGCGCACAAAAAACCGACCCGTCTTATCGCGGTACGTAGTTTTTACAAACAGGTTTTCACACAAAGACTCGTCTTTAGTTAATTTATTTTGCGGAACTATTTCTTCTAACTCCCAGAATTTCTTTATTTGAGTATCTAAAGATTGTGAGTAATTACATTGAACTCGATTGTTACGTAAAGTTTTATTAATAAACAATGAGCCAGATATTACCCATCCCAACTTTGTATTCTGAAGATATGGACCACTACTTAAGCGAATTAGTCCATCATTTAAAAGTTCCCAGAATTTGTCAGCTCCAATTAATAATTCAATATCAGACGGTGAATGGAATTCAGGATCCGCTAACTGTACATGATCAGGTATATTTATATTTGAGTTTGTGCCTAATGATGGCAACTGAGCTGTTATTTGATTTAAAACTAAACAATTAAAGCGTGTACTGTATTGAGTAGTTTTAGACCTCAATTTAACTTCACATGATTGTGTGGAATTAGTCACCGAGTTACCTACTCCGGAGACCTGCACAGTGGACTGTATTAAATTAAGATTAAGTCGTTTGCATAATGATTCTGCTATGAAGCAGTGCTGACTTCCGTTATCTAGCAACGAACGAATAGTGTGGTAATTATTGCTTTTATCTGCAACCTCAACTAAAGCTGTTGACAGCAGTACAGTCTCTAATAATGAATGAGTAGTACTTTGATGTGTTGTGTGAGAAGCAGAATGTAATGTGGTAGTGGTAGTGTTTGATGAGCTACCACTAGTTGTTTCCTGCGACGATGCTTGTGAATTAAGCGCAACATCATCGCATTTATCATGGATTAAATTGTTATGTTTTTTATTGCATTGTCTACACGGGCCGAACCAACACTCGTTTACCGAATGACCAGCACGTAAACAATTACAGCATAACTTCTTTTCACTAATGAATTTAATTTTATCGTTAACAGTTAACTTTAAGAATGAATCGCAACCATAAAGTGGATGGTTAGCTTGGCACATAGTGCAAACACGAGAACGTTTAGAATTTTTATTATTAGGTTGTTTATTTTGTGTTGATGTGTAACTGTGTGATTTATTTGATTGTTGTGAATGTGATGGTTTCTTTACGCTATTGTCTGTGGAAGATTTACTATGTGCTGAACAAATGGTTTCCAATACATCAGCCCTTTTTTTAAGAAAAGTAATCAAATAATCAAGAGATATACGTGAATTTGATTGATTTATAATTGAACTTTTATACGTTTCCCATTCCCGCTCGGTGACTGGATCAAGTTTAGATGTTATTAAGTAAATAATCAATGTGTCCCAAGACTCTGTCGGTTCACCGAGGTTTTTAAGGGAACGTAGATTTTTAAGAACGATATCTATAAGTTTACGAATTTGACTGGATGATTCCTTATTAAGTGACGTAATGGAAAATAAAGCCTTCACGTGATTCTGCACAAGTAAATTATTATTATTGAATCTACCTTCCAATAACTCCCAAGCTATATTGTAATTTTCAGAGGAGAATTGTAATGACTTAATAACCGATAATGCACTGCCAGTAAGAGAAGACCGTAAGTAATGAAATTTTTGTACATTGTCTATTTCTTTAGCGTTATGAATGAGAGATAGGTAAGTGTCGCGGTACTCCAACCAATGATCATAGGAACCATCGAAGGAAGGAAGTGAAATTATAGGCAACTGAACTTTACTAGAAACTTTGGAATAATGTTGAGTATTATCGGCGTCAATAATACACTTAGCTTTAGCCACATAAGCATAATATTGAGTTTCAAAAGATTCCCTCTCAGTTAATTCCTTTTCTATTTGACTATCAGGTATTCTTAAGTCGATTTCGTCTTGAATTTCTGTAAACTGCTGTAATAATAAATCTGCTTTCTGTAAACGCGTTTGTAATTCTGTTTTAATGATTTCAGTAATAGGAATTACATTTTCTACAGAGTCTATATACTTCGTGAATAGGCGAAATTTACCGCGAACAACACCTCTTTTTTTATTCAAGTCTCGAATCATATCCTCTCCACTACGACTTTCTTTTGATGGGGTTTTAGTCATTTTGGAATTTGTGGAAGACAGTTGAAAACAGTTATTTTAAATAAACGGAAAAAAAGATTTATTTTTTCTAGCTTGAGGGTAGCGACAAACCGAAATGTTCTACGCGTTTCTTTAGTTTTAATTCTTTAACGGGATTAAAACACTAGGATTTCACACAATATCAACACAAATGAAGCACTGAATATGGAAAAAGGATAAGGAAGTATAAGGATGACTGACCTGACCGTTTTATGCTGGTACCGTGGATGACTTCGCTGATGGTCTCATGCGTCCGATTTATGCTGGTCGCAATGATATCTTCTGCTGCATCCGGCGTTGAAGGTCCAAAGTATCTTTGGATAGATAAATGAAAATCTTCTTCGATAGCAATTAGGCGTATAATGTTGAAATTTGGTTTTTTACAATAATTTTTGCGTTCGTCGTGTGCTTAGCGTTTAGCGATTCGTTGAATGAATGAGGCGCCGCGCGTGGTGAAATTTGAAACTACATTCGTGACGTCAGTAGTAGTGGGCTCGATCGTACTCGTAGATGATGACGATGCGTAGACATATGTAAATACTGATTTTCGTATTGATAGGCCCGCGCGTTATCATTTTCCCATACAAATTTCAACATCGTCTAGATCACCAATGGAAGGTAGTTTAAAAAAAATAATGATCAGCCAATCTTTATTTACTTATGTTCATATTCGAGGTAAGTTTCAAATGTATAAACCCATAGCTGGGCATTAAACTCGTTAATCCGTTAATTAACGAAGTTAACATTTTGATCACCGGATTAACTTTTAAGTTAACTTTAAAAAGTTAATACTAGATCAAAAATAATCGAACACGTGTTTTTGGATTTTTCGAAAATCGCCCTTGAAGTTGGTGAAAAGGGGTATTCAAGTTTAAGGGAAGGACTTTAAGGTCTGGGAGAATGATTGGCCCATCGGATTGGTCTGGCAGCTTACAAAAGGTCTTGAAATAGTGCCATGAGTAATATCATGTAAAATTTAGGCTTGCTAAAATGACGTAGTTCAGTAAGGTTTTTATCCACCTTTAGGTCGCGCTACCTGTGGAAGGGCCCCGCTTTTGAACTAGTAAGTACGCATACTGTATTAACTTTATAGTAGAGTACAAACCCTCAAAATTTCAGCTTTGCTAAAATGACATAGGTCTCACTCTATAAGGAATAATCCCGTAACTCATAATTTTTTCGTAATTCTAACCGTTTACGCAGCGCTCGCAACGGAAGCTCTCGAAAAGGAAAACATTTTCCCGATTTTGAAACATTTATCATTACTGCTCCGCTCCTAATTGGTGATAGCGTGATGTTATTATAGCCTATAGCCTTCCTCGATAAATGGACTATCCAACTCATTTTTTTTTTTGGATTTGAATTTTTCAATTCCAGCCAGTAGTTCCTGAAATTAGCGCGTTCAACAAACAAACTCTTCTGCTTTATAATATTAGAGTAGGTAGATGATTTGTAATTGGGAGCATTCATTGAAAAGGGTGATACTAGACCTTATTTGCAACAATTTTAACCGGTTCCAAACTGACTTGTTTTGTAGATATCAAACTTTTTTGAAAAAATTTCCACCTCTCCCTCATTAGAAATTAACACGGTCACCACTTTGAATTCATTTTTTTCTGTTAGAATTTGAACGACTGAATCTAGTGAATAAAAGTTTGTTACAAAACTAATCATAGCAACTTAGGTAATTAAGTGTCATAAACCTCCTGCATTGAAGTTTTCTTAAAACTTCCAAAATACATATATGATACTTGCTGGGCAAATTATTACAGAAAAAACTTTCCTGTCACCTTTCTGAAATGGTGCCACGACAATACCCACTTTTAGTTAGATGTGTCTAACCAGAAAATTAGGGTTATGTTACTGACATGGTACTCGTGGTATCTTCAGTGTAGAACATAAAAATACTGTTCTATATTACAGGATAGCTTAAACGAGTATATTTCAGTTGTCGATATACAATATAATAATATAGTTTTTGTCGGTGTTTTTCTGCCATCTCGAGGTCGTTGAACTGAGATCAGGTCCTCTTGTTGGTGCGATGCGGCCCGACAAGTTGTGGTGACGTGGTTAAGAGCTCATAAACTCAAGGTTGCATCGTCTTCCTATTAAATAAATATATATTTGGGCTTAAAAAGACTCCTGTCTAGTTAGACCGATATTTAAGCCTTTTTGTGAAGTTCTCTTGATGGGTTTACGCTGAGTTATTTACTTTTCGTTGAACGAGCATTTCAATAGAATCGAGAGATCAATATGCGTCACTGTTTACGAGAATTTCGTAATTGTCAATATCTGGAGAAGCCTACGTATGTAGCTTGTATACATAGTAACCATTTCCAGAGAATGTGAATACGGACTTTTCAAACTAAACCGCTTTTCGTTAAATAAGCTGAAGATCAGCACTCCTTTTTTTCTGAGATTCCTTTTCATTACCTTTTGACTTCTTACACTATATCCACATTTATCAACTAAAATCATTAAAGTATTGTTAGGAACTTCTGGCTGGTGTCTATTACTTGACCTTAAGGTTCAAAGATGCTAAAAACTGATTATACCTGGAGTCCTAGAGGTTCATACCATACATTAAGACCAAAAACTGCCAAAGGTCTACTCAACCTAACATAATTGGAACCTTGTTTCCACTGTTACGTGTTTATGTATATTTGCACAGTGAAAAACACATGTTCCAAATTGATTCACTCAGTTTGGTCGTTGGTAGCAATCCGCACGATTGGGTTATCTGTGTACAGTAGGTATCTGTTTTTTTGCTGTATTCATCATCATCTCCCTGCGCTTATCCCATATTGTTTTTTCCTGTATTCGAGTAGGCATAAAGTTAAAGTCAATTTAAGGTCGTCAACAAATAATAATTCATATTGCTTGCTTTTATATTTTGTTAGCTTTTCACATTTATTCAAGGTATTGTTTTGTTTGCGCATGAACAGCATCGACTTGGTAAACATGTTGATAGTGTACAATATAAACTATTTCTGTTACCATACTGTTCCCTGTTTTATTTTTTTGATAAATATTTAAAACTTCATGCACTGAGCATCAAATTTTATCGGAGATAGGTACACTGTCGACAAAATCTTTTGCAAAAGGTAGCTTATTATTTCTTAAAACATTACTATCTGTAATAGAAATAACCTTGCTTGCCAATGAATAGAGCAACTATTCGTGAATAATTTGATGAAAAAAAAAAAACAAAAAAATGAATTTTCATTACGAGATGCTTAAAAATAATGCTTTGAGGGCGCGTATTCAGAAAAGTTGGCAACGTCGCAAATAGCTGTCAAATAATTACAATGCTTTGAGGGCGCGTATTCAGAAAGTTGGCAACGTCGCAAATAGCTGTCAAATAATTACAAGTTTTCATTAATTTGGCAACGTTACTTTATGGAAATAAGAAATATGGCTCTGTAGTGCACTAAAAGATTGATTATGGAATGCAATAATTAATATCGTAACACCAAATATACAAGGTGTTTCTTTTAAATTGACCAAAAGAGAGATATCCGCAATTCCGCATCCATAAGAGATACAGGGAAACTTTCTTAGAAACCTTTATCTCTTTTTTGATCTTGACAATTTTGGCGTTTTTATTTTTTTGGTCAAGTGTGAATTGTCCTCAAAAATGAGTGAAATTGACCAACATTTTTTTTTAATGCAGTTCGACTCTGTTTCATGTAAGGATCGAAAAAAATCGGGACGGCGGAAGTTGGTCAAATTCAACAAAATATTTTTTCATTCAAATTGTATGAAAGAAAAAATTACAATTTTTTTTTTATGATGTCATTTGATTTACTGTCATGCATTATTTGACTCGATGATTTGTTTTTATTTTTTATTTTATTTATAAATAGGTTCGCGTTTGACCACTATCTCGCCTGATGGTAAGCGAAGATGTGGTCGACGGTGAAGCACGCTTGCCTAGAATGATAAGTAAAACTTGTTGTCGTTTAAAACAGAATCTATGCACTGGTTTGAACACCAATTTAAAACATAAATTAAACACAAAATAACAGAAAGATTTGATTGCTTTTGAACCATTAACATTCCTACTCCTCAAACAATAAATTACAGTTTAAAAAATATCTAACTTACTAACTAACCTACAAATATAAATCAGCGTACATTTTATCCTAGAGAACTATTAACAATTTTAGAAAAAAATAAAATTGCAAATTATATTGAAATAAAAGTATGCATACATTTATTTTTTCTCTTCTTATTTCGTTGAGCTCCCTGTGTTCTGAGTCGAGCTACACGAAAACCGACAAATGCTTGCACTGACTGGACAGGTCCACTCAAATCTGTGTGGTTCTTTCCTCAAGAGACTATCTCAGACACCCGCATGGTCCTCGTATGACTTGAGCGAAACAATGTCTGGTCTTTAAAAGAGACTGTGACCTCTGAGTTTGTTTAATGCTTGCACTGACTGGACAGGTCCACTCAAATCTGTGTGGTTCTTTCCCCAAGAGACTATCTCAGACACCCGCATGGTCCTCGTATGACTTGAGCGAAACAATGTCTGGTCTTTAAAAGAGACTGTGACCTCTGAGTTTGTTTAATGCTTGCACTGACTGGACAGGTCCACTCAAACCTGTGTGGTTCTTTCCTCAAGAGACTATCTCAGACACCCGCATGGTCCTCGTATGACTTGAGCGAAACAATGTCTGGTCTTTAAAAGAGACTGTGACCTCTGAGTTTGTTTCGGCTGTTTCTTTTCAGAGTAGTCTGGTACGAAACACCGGCGTCATCTAGCTTTAAAAATATTGGGTGTGACGTGTAAAAGGTTTTTTTTTTTATAACCAACTTACAAAATAAATATCATGTATCATTGATTTTAATTATTTGAAACTCTCAGAATAAATAAAAACAAAAAAAAGAAACGAAAAAGTGAAAAAGAAAAATGCAAGATTTGATCCCGAGACCCATTGAACGAAAGGCAAGCAGGTTCCTAACCAGACTGTCTGGCTCGCTGTCAAAAACTTTCAAATAGCGGTTCTTATACAATTAATGTCAACAATCAGTACAATGACTGAAAATCAACATATAACATTGCTAATCCCCCAAGGGGAATAGCGTAATTATACATACCCTATTAATTGAAGAGCAGTTTAAAGAATATTTGAGGAAAAATTGAATAAATATTATCCCGTGGTTAAGCCGCCAACTCAAAACATACATTTAAAACAACAAAATCAAAAAATTTTATTTCACATAGGCCCATGAGGGCACTTATAAAACGTCGACAACAGGTGCTCGGTTCGGGTTGGTCGATTCCATGGAGAAGAACCGGCAAGAAACTCCATGGTTACTCTTTTAAAATATGGTATGTTTTACAAAATGATTGTTACAGTTTTGAATAGGTACATAAATATGTGAGAAAAACGTAAGCCTAGTAACAAGGGAGAAGTCCTTAAGAAAATTAGCACTACAAAAAAAGAAATACATAGGTATAATTATATACACACGACCTACAATGTTCTCACATTCACAAAAAATAAGTATGAAAGAATCTATATAAAAAAGAAAGCTATATAAGCTGCGTAACTTCTACATATACTATCTTACAAACTGTAACTAGTCTGAACAAAAAGAGTAAAACCTAAGGCAATGTAATATTGCAAAACGAACACAATAAAATAAAAAAACTATATACAAGAATAAAATAAAATAGAACAATGTTATCCTAACACGTGGATTATAGAAGTTAAATACCTCAAATAAGTGCACTGCTGCTGAGCTGCCAGGGAAGCCACATGTGCAGAATGTACTATTGCCACACATCCTTGTCTTCAACGTAGTCCTTAATTTTGTAATAATTATGCTTTTTTAATGAGGACACGTTTAATATGGGTTTTAAACTTTCCCTCAGTTAGTTCAGTAACTGACTTAGGCAATTTGTTATAAAAACGTATGCTGTTAACAAGGAACGACTTGCTCGTCTTTGCTAGTCTGAATGTAGGTAGGTATTACAATTTCGTGTTTACTGCGTGTATTGATATTATGAAAATCGCTTCTAGTCTTGAAGAGTCCTAGATTTTTGCGAACATACAGAATATTCTCTAAAATGTACTGTGAAGGCAGTGTTAAAATATCAATTTCTTTAAATTTCTCCCTAAGAGACTCACGAGGGCCAATTTTATAAATTGCGCGGACCGCCCTCTTTTGTAATATAAAAACTGAATCTACGTCCGCTGCGGAACCCCACAGCAGAATGCCGTACGACATAATACTGTGGAAATAAGCAAAATATACTAGCCTACTAACATAATTCAAAATTGCTTATCTCCCAGTGACAATAGCGTAATAATACATAGCCTGTTAACAGAACCATATTATTAGGAATATTTGAGGAAAAGATTGGAAAGTTTACAGTAGTTTAGGAAATAATGCAAAAGAAAAAACCGTTAAAAAAATCTGAAAAAAAAGTTGATTTTGGCATCAGAATCGATCCCTTATCTCGAAAAAAAACAAGAAGAAAAAAAAATAGATTGTATTTTGTCATAGTACCTACTGTGCTACTACAAAATAATATTGTTTGTTTGCTGCAAAATTACCAACCAATCGAATTACTGTTTCAGTAGAACAGTAATTTAGCCTTCTGTTAATGAGAAAGACCACGTAAATTGTCTTCAATGTATTAATAGAAAATACTTAAACAAAGGCTTTAAAAAACCGGCCAAGTGCGAGTCGGACTCGCCCATAAAGGGTTCCGTACTTCCGTAGCAGCATGTTGGTAGTTGGTTGTAACTTTGAAAGGTAAACTGCGGTTTACGATTTATGTCGTATTAAAAAAAAAAAAAAAAACTACTTCATCTCGTTCAAACCAATTTTCGGTAGAAGTTTGCATGGTAATATACGTCATATATTTTTTTTTTAGTTTTATCATTCTCTTATTTTAGAAGTTACAGGGACACACATTTTACCACTTTGGAAGTCTCTCGCGCAAACTGTTCAGTAGAAAAAAAAATGACATTAGTAACCTCATATTTTATAAATTAGTAACCTCACTATCATTTTTAAAGACATACTCCATAGATACCGTATAGATATGGTTTGGTGTTTTTTTTTTTGTGTGTTTCAATTCTAAGTATGGGGATCCCCCATTTTTTTATTTTTGTGTGAAAATCCTAATGCGGTTCACATAATACATCTACTTACCAAGTTACAAAAGGATACCTCTTATACTTTCGAAAAAAAGTTGCCGTCACATACGGATGGACAGATTAACAGACATGACGAATCTATAAGGTTCCGTTGTTTGCCATTTGGCTACGGAACCCTAAAAAGTGCCTTATCATCAGCCTTATCATTTACAAAAGCAAGAAATTAATTTGAATCAAAGGCAAACAACTCGCCTCTGCGCATTCTTGTTATGCTATCATCTTCAATGTTTTATTTTTTGTATTTTCATTGTTATGTTTATCTCTGGTTTATTTGTACAACGTACGTGCTGCTACATATTTGTTCAAATACATTACACATTCCTGTTATCGCATTAATTAAAGAAAAGATTTTAATTTAATAATATACCAAGTTATTGGGATTTCAAAAAAAAAGAATCCTTTCTGGTTAGTTACCAGAAAGGATTCTTTTTTGTTTGAAATCAGGGCATGCAAACCGGGTCCGGTTCCAGAATGTGCAGACCCGGACCTGGAGACGGTCGGAACCGGGTTACCCGATTGCGTAATACCAATATCTGTGTATGAATCAGCGCTCTAGGCGTTGAGCCGCAACATTATGCGTACCCGTTATTAAGGATGTTATGAATTTTCTAATGGACAAACTCTGTTACGAATTAACTCATGGTTACTGATTATATTATGTAAAGAGTTTTGCATTCCCTTTCTGATATACATTGGTATATTATAATAGACACAAAAAGAAGCTAAAATCATGAATGTTAAATTTTTTGAGGTATTCCAGGAAGGGCACCCGCTGAAATGGCACCTGAGCGAATGGCTCCTAAGCTATTCCACGAACGGCACCTATCAAAATTTTTTGCAGGTGCCCTTAGTGGAATAGTTTTACATCTAGCATTTTATTCCACTTAGGGCACCCACGGATCCTACTAGTGCTGGGACATTTTTTTTTGGACAAGAAAATGAAAAAATCTATTAAAATGACTGATTTTAATCGATTTTTTCATTTTCTTTTTTTCGAGTTTAGAGTAACCAACAAATTAATGTACTCGGCATGCAGGGGCGGACCGAGAGTTTGTGGGGCCCTGGGCTAATACTACTTGGGGGCCCTGCCTATACCTCTACTTAATTAACTAAATGCTATTTTAGGACTTGACTTTTTTTAGTTAAACCAGCGTTTCGGACCTCGGGTTCCTCACCAAGTTGCTGTCGGCAGCAGCGTAATCGCTGTCATTTTAACTCGTAACGACTCACTCGTTGAAGCTGGAGAGGCGCCACATCATCCTCAGTTTCTGCTTGATATACCTAATATCACGCAGAAAGTGCGGATGATGTGATGTGATGGCGCCTCACCGAACACGGTTGTTTCGGGTAGTTCTTGCTCCGCCTTGTTCTCGTGAGGTGATCAGCGGTGGCGTCCGGCCCTGATCTAGGTTATAAATAGCCCACAGGTAGATCCGCCCCTGTAGACATGCATAAAATCAAGGTGGTACTTTACCTATAAGAGAGCGTATTTAAGTATAAGAATACGTAAAAATACAAAACGTATCAGTCTGATGACTATTTTATTATGTAAATGTTGACCTTACTTATTTTCGTTTTGTGACCTATCTTTTTTATGCCATGGACCGCATGACTCTAGCGTGCAGCCTTCGGCAGGAGGTGTTCGTTTTTCCTACCAAGATTGGGTAGGAGCCGCTTGAAGGTGGCCTCAGCCCGATCCAGCCTAGGAAGATATCAACGATCTAATAAACTAACAGGACAAGTTAATTTATAGTTTGTAATAAAGTAGGAAAAACTAAGTACCTAGATTTTTTTCTAAACATTGTAAAAGTTAAGTTTTTGTGTGTTAACGGATACGTCACCACCCATAAATTCAAAACATATCAGTCTGATGACTACTTACTTACGCTCTCTATTACCAAGTTGTTCTCTAAGTATGTATTTACTTTTCAGAACACACATGTAGGTACTCTCATACAAATCTTACTAACTGAGATAGGGATAAAAACAATAACGCCAACAACGCGTGAAGATTTTTATCCGCGACAAATGTTAGGTACTTATCTTACTCCTTAATAAATTATAAAGATATAATTTTATAATGCTACTATTAAGCTCGAAACTAGTTTTAATCGATTATTTTGACGTCCTAAAAAATAAACGTCCCATCACTAGTACGTATTAATCCATAGGTGCCCTAAGTGGAATAAAATGCTAGATGAAAAACTATTCCACTAAGGGCACCTGCAAAAAATTTTGATAGGTGCCGTTTATGGAATAGCTGAGGAGCCATTCGCTCAGGAGCCATTTCAGCGGGTGCCCTTCCTGGAATACCTCAATTTTTTTATTTAAAAATAAAGTAAGTACTTACATAAAGTACTACCTACCAAGGTGGCTCGACGGAGCCCCGCTTTGCGGGGCTCCTACTTCTGCGTTCATGGTTTAAAGTAACCTGTCCGTGAAGGGGTGCCCAAAAGTCCCGAGCTCGCTTCGTTCGCTCTTGCATCCTAGGTCAAATAACATTGACCGAAATAATAGCATACGAAATACGAATGCAATTTAAGATGCAATATACTTGTCTCGCTCTAACTCACTCGATATTCGGCACAGATTTATTCCTAGACGCCTTTTCAATCATGTTGCGGTACAGCTCGTAGGTATAGAAAAGTGTTGAGAGCGAGCATGATTGTTCTCTTATCTGTTGCAAACATGAGGGCCAAACTCTGTGCGGTAAAAACCAATCAACTAAAGGTGCTGGCTTGAAACAGGTTTGTATGCTTGTTTTCAAAATTGTACAGGACAATGTCTGTGTACTATTCAGCACCATCCACTTGGGTCATATACAGGGATTGGTTTTACGCTACCCGGTTCTACCCGGTTCCAAGTTACCAAAACATATTTTTTTGGTGAGGATTCGTCTGCACATCGTGAATAGAGCTTCGGGACAGTCCAAGTACTGATTCAATTAGTTATTTTATATATTTTTAACAGTTTTTGTTTTATTTTCAAAATAAATAACCAGCTGAAATTTTTCAAGTTCCAATTTTCCCTCTGCTTTGACCCAGATAGCATTACTTAATTTTAAATTACTGCATATGGTGACAATAATGAAAACTTACGCTATCTTTTTTAACTTTATTCTATGGCAGTAAAGTCGAAACCAATCGTAACTTTTGTGTTTTGGCGCATTTTATTGAAATTATTAAAGTGATTACAAATATTAATATCAAAAATTCAATGTTCCTTAAAAATCTTCTAGTCTGTAATCAACTAATAAGATTACATAGGTACGTCGCCGTTGTATAATGTTTTAATCAGATTCGGCGTCCCAAGTCGATTGCCTGCGAAAACCTTAAATGCTAGAGTTATGTTTACATTAATAAAGCAAGTCACGCTTTGAGAATGCTGCGCAGCATGAAGTTCTAATTAAGGACATGCGCGCGCTCGTCTACACATCCTCATTATTAACTTACTTACTTTATTGTGGAACACGTTAAACATGTTTCATCGATAGATATTACTACGCCGATCGTATTGCGAGATAAATCTACAAGCTTCTCGAAGGTTCCATAAGGTTCTCGACAATTCTACTGAAGATTGCACTGGAACTTTCTAGAAATTTCTATCTTGATCTAGATGTTTCGAGATAGTTTTGGAATGTTTCAGTAGGTATGGGACTGTTTAGAAGTCCATTGGGGATGTATCCAAAAGTTTGAACCATTTTCTAGAAAGATCTAGTTTGAAAGTGACTTTCGAGTTTCGTGTGAGTGTTAAATCGACTGATCGTGGGTTTTTTAGAATTGAGTAGTTAGTGTTTGTTGTAATTAGTGTTTGTGTCGATTTTAGAATATTTGGTTTAATTGCTAATCGTTTAATTACTAAAGCGTCAATTAATTTGCTGGGATGCTTCTCGTGAGCTTTGTTCCAAACACTTGCAATATAATTTGCTCGTCGAAACTGCTGAAGTAGCTTTTCACTGAATAATTAAATTTCACCGAATTTAATAAACGCTTGCTGATATTCAGGGCATCTTTGTAATATTTTGAACAGTTTTTGCTTTCCTTTCTTAAAAAAAACAGGATTGTTGTCACATCCTGCTATTGCATGAAATCCTATTGAGCTTCGTCATACAATACAAACCGTCCCAAAGGGCCATAGATCTTGGTTAAATCAACATAATCTTTGATGGTTTCTGGTGCTTGTTAGTACCCAAACGTGTGAATTAACATCTTTCAAACGATGCATGTGACCTAGAATTTCAGCTTTCAGCTTTGCTAAAAAATGACGTAGGTCTTGGGGCTCCGAGATCTTACTCTATAAGTAAACAAGTGACAAACTGGTTCACATTAACAAAATAATCTCTCAATTGTGAAATACCAAATTAATGTTTCATTCACAATCCAGTATAACCACTGGAAACAAGTCAACGCAAAAAGAAAAAATGGGTAATACCTCAGGTTTTCCTTGTCTGACTCATATTTATTCGAGTGCTCGTAACCCTCCCTCTTTGGCTAAACGCCAACGAATTACACCCTTTGATAAATTATAACTTATTTGATACGGGTTGAAAACAAATGGATACACATAATATGACGTCTTTTCGTGGTAGATGACAAGAATGTCTTCAGACCACGATCATTTATTTATTATTACTGCAATCATTCAAATGTACTAACTTAATATCAGCAAGATTTCATCTCGTTTTTTTTCAATTTACGTAATCTGCTTATTCAAAAAATGTGATTAAACCGAATGTCAGTGTAGTCTACGTCATTTCAGCAAAATCGCTCGACCTTAGTAGGAGCCAATGATCCGTAACATTATTTCTGGTTTACAAACTAGATAGTTTTAATGGTCCTCTTTCTTTACCGTTCGTTGTAATTTTTCGTGTTTTAAAATAATAAGATCGTCATTCGTCAGTCACTGGACGCCTGACGGGAGGACATCGCCGTGTCGTTATCAACTATCAACCGACCGCGGCGGAGGTGCTGTGACGATCTGATCATGTTCGCGGGGCAGACATGGCCAGAAATTGTCCAAAATAGAAAGGTTTTGAAGGAAAAAGGGGAGGCCTTTGCCCAGCAGTGGGAAACAAACTAGGCTATAAAACAAAACAAAATAATACCTCCTCTAGCATGAAACACCGGTGAACGCGTGTTTTTAATTAGGTACGATATCTTTAAACAATGACCAACTTGTGACTACTTGTTAGAAGCACGCACACTTGCCAGTATGTCTCTTGATAACTATGTATAAAACTTGATTAACAATGTTCTGTGAGTAAGCAAATACACTGTGGATGGAATTTTAAATAAAAAATATGTACTGGTACTAGTGTCTTATCTATCAAGTTCTTTGTACTGTATGTAAAGCAATTGAAAAACACTGTGTTCAGTGCTTTCTTAAAAAATCGTGTTATGGGCCTACTACATACACAAGCTTCACCACAGTTTTGCCTGCGCAAGCCCGGCCTGCGCGTACTTACCTGTGTGTGTGGTTGGGCGTTCAGTGTTGCCGACACAGATACCTACTCGTAGATAAAGCAAGAAGAACTACTTCCCTTGCCAAAAATCCGTGCTAGCTTACGACCAAAAATCGTAAGTGGCCATTTTCGCGCTCGTCTAAATCGGTCTATCGTTAGTTGGACGTCAGTTTTAATATTAAAATGGTTAATTGTGCTGTGGGACGAGAGAGGCACCGTAAGCGGGGACGTATTTCAATCGATTTGTTTTTCCCATGACTAAATAGTTTTTGTGACGTCATAACAGGTACCTAGTCAAAAAATGGCACGCTTGCTTTTCATACAGATCGTGATACTTGTGTAATCTAGGTATGTATTCTATATCTGTGGTTGCCGACCGTGTATTGATTGTTTTTTCATGCGAGAAGCTTGCGCAGGCAGAACTGTGGTGAAGCTTGTGCGTGTGGTAGGCCCATTTGTGTTTTATAATTCATATTTTGTAGTTATCCGAATTAAAATTTGTACACTTACTGGATAATTAGGTGATAACTGTGCATTAAACAGAAAAACAGATATCTTAAGGTTATAATGGGAAAGTCGTGCTGAAAAATTTCAAGTGTCTGCTTTTACACCGCTAAACTGATTGGGGATAGTAAGGTGATACTGAGCAAAATGAAGAGATAGTAGCAGTAATAATAGTGAACACCCGCTTGACACAAAATTAGGTAATAAAAAATAAACATAGGGAGTCAGCGACCACAAATTAAACAGTACAACCAACAGCGAACGTTTTAATTGAAAAGACAGGAAATAACCTATTGTGAATTAAACCATAGTGGTAGTTCTCACAGTCGTTCTAATTCTACATGTTATGACTGCAAAATGTAATCATAACACTGGTCAATGACATGTGTGATTGTGAACCACGGGTTATCCAAGTAAGTATATTGAGGCAATAATACCTACGCGCAGATAACCCCATAATGTAAACTGATATCACTATTCTTGTTTTAATTTGTCTAACGGTGTTTTTTTTTTAATATTTTTATCATGCCTTGGTCTGAATCATGGAATTCCATCAGAAAATTTCCTTCTCTTTAAATTAGATTCTCTAATGTCTGAGCGGTTTCCTTATTTAAACTACTCGACAATTTAAATCAAGTAATCAAAGAGTTTCTTGTCTTGGTATACTTAACAGCACATCAGTGCAAACGTCGACTGAAAATGTCGTAGGTAGTTGTTAGGCACAAGAGACATCTAGCCCACGCAATTGCAATTTTTAGCACAGTCAGTAAGCTGCTACAGTCAGGGAGTTCAGACTCTTGATTCTTAACTATAAGACATGTGACCATGTGACATGTGTTTGTAAAAAATGATTTATACTCGTACTCTGTAAAATACTAGGTATCTACGGCAGTCGTGTCACTATTGCTAACTGCTATTGTATGGCAAGAACAGGCATAACAGACGGGTATACGCGACTGCTTGTACTGCTTAAAGATGCGACTGCAGAGCATACTATGGTCTTCTTCGTACTACTTCGGGAGGTAGGCATAAATGATCAAGCAGTCCGTTTGTGTTGATTACTGGCTAACTACTCAAGGACGGTCGTAATCATTGAATGACAGTGGTATCTACAGAATAGCGGTCACACACCCGTTTGTAATATTTTCTGTTGTGGAACTAAGAGTCACCTTGCTTCATACTTTCGTATAATGTGCCATATTTTCCGGCTACTTACTTCGAAATGGCGATTTGTCGTAGATTCGCTTCTATAGGAAGTAACCACACTTTAAGATTCAGTATACGAACCGAATATTCTAAACCGACAAGACGTCAACCGCCTCGCTTCGGGTTTCTTTAATGGCTCCATTTGAGTGGCGTTTGTGGTCATTTCCTATTTGGAAATTATTAAAGCTTCCATTCTTCCTCTTTACACTTTAAACTGCATTGGTTCATTGATAGCATTAGACATTGCATGTGAGAGTCAATTTAGCGAAATAAACCCTTGTGGATGACTGTAGGCGAAGCCATATCAACTTGTCACTTTTACACTGATTGTGATCAAGTTTAATAACATGATTACTTCTGATGTTCTTGTTAAACCTACTCGTACTTAGTCAATTCAAATCAAAATTCTCTCTGTTGTTTATCATCTGCCTAGCTTTTTCCCGACTATGTAATATGAGGGTCGATTTTTAGGGTTCCGTAGCCAAATGGCAAAAATGGAACCCTTATAGATTCGTCATGTCTGTCTGTCTGTCTGTCCGTGTATGTCACAGCCACTTTTTGTCCAAAGTATATGAGCTATCCTGTTGAAACTTGGTAAGTAGATGTATTATGTGAACCGCATTAAGATTTTCGCACAAAAATAAAAACAAAACAAATTTTGGGGGTGCCCCCCATACTTGGAATTGAAACTCAAAAATTTTTTTTTCACCAAACGCATACGTGTGGGGTATCTATGGATAGGTCTTCAAAAATGATATTGAGGTTACTAATATCATTTTTTTCTAAACTGAACAGTTTGCGCGAGAGACACTTCCAAAGTGGTAAAAAGTTGGTCCCCCCACCCGTAACTTCTAAAATAAGAGAATGATAAAACTAAAAAAAATATATAATGTAGACCTCAACAAAAACTTCCAACGAAAATTGGTTTGGATGAGATACAGTTAGCAGTTTTTGAGATATAGTACATTTTAAAAAACCGCAAATATAACTTTGCCATTCATACAAACACTATGGAAAACGAAGTTATTTGTGTATATTACTTACTAATCTCAATACAATTATATCCCTAATCTATGCTTGCTACTACGGAACCCTTCATGGGCGAGTCCAACTCGCACTTGGCCGGTTTTTTTAGTCAAAATGAATGCAGCTGAAAAAATTCATTAGTACTGGGTAATACCCGTCAGGCATTCCGATCTGATGGCCTACCATGAACTGTTAACGCGATCCAGTTTAGGCTGTGGGAAAGAGATGGCGCTAGACGACTTGTATAGCTCTGTCTCTTTCCCACAGCCTAAACTGGATCGCGTTAAGAGCTCGTGGTAAGGCCCCAGTCATTACCTGTAACGACCGTCAAAGATTTCAAAATGACAATGATGAAAAATGGTGTTTGAAATCAAAATGCCATATTTTATTTCCTTTCTAACAGTGGCGTAGCGAGACTGAATCTAGGCGGGGGCAAGACACATGTGCGAGGCCCTTTTTTTAACCAACTTCAAAAAAGGAGGAGGTTATCAATTCGACGATATGTTTTTTTGTGGATTTGTTACGCGATTACTCCGCCAATTGTGGACCGATTTTCAAAGTTATATTTTTGTTCGAAAGGAGATACTTCTGAAGTGGTCCCATAGTCACCAAGTCAAGATCTGATGATTGGATCCTGGAGAAATCGAGGGCAACCCTTAAATCTTATGGGCCCACGCGCAAATATTATGAAGTAATTTAAGTACTTGCGTATGGTAATCATCATCTCATGTAGCTGAGCTGATGATGGAAGGGTACAACTCCTTAACAGTAAGGAGTAGCCATCGACTGATTTAGTTTGTGTTCGCATATCTCCGGAACTACAAGTCCGATTTAAGACGCTGATATAGACTAACATATACGAAAACTGGGCAGTTCTGGAAATATTACATACATACGGGTCGAATTGATCCCCTTTTTTTGAAGTCGGTAAAAAGGGTAAAATAACCTACAAAAATAACTTTTCTTTCGGAAGTCGGTGGCAAAAACGGAACCCTTATAGATTCGTCATGTCTGTCTGTCTGTCTTTACTCTGTCTGTCCGTCCGTATGTCACAGCCACTTTTTGTCGAAAGTATAAGAGCTATCCTGTTGAAACTTGGTAGGTAGATGTATTATGTGAACCGCATTAGGATTTCCACACAAAAACTTTTATGCTGCCCATGATTTTAGTCAAATACTAAAGCCATTTGATTTTAAATCCTCTTGAGAAAGAATCGTTATTTCCATCTTGTTGATGCTAGCTGCAACAATTAAGCAAATTATTTTTAAATTTTCAGCATGGAATCAAGAGTATGCACTGGACAGCGGTAGCTCAAGTCCGTACCGCTACGACATAGTGACGTTGGATCACAATCGCCAGCGCAGGGATGTGCAGCCCGAGCCATCGGCGTCGCCTGCGACGGTCCTGACCTCGGCAGCCCCCGTCCCGTTCGAAACCGCACCAAAAACCAACAGTTCAGCGACGAATGCCACGCCGGGATCCAACAAGACTGCTAATACTACAGAAAGTAAGTGAAATTGTATACGTGTGTGTAATTTATTAGAAATGCAAAGCTTGCGAAGCACATTCATAGTTTTAAGACTTAATTCAAATAGTTTTTACTAGAAAATTAACAAAGATGTCAATAAAAAAACCCTGTCAGCGTCTTTGCATCTGCTCAAGTAAATATAACATGTTATTTATGCATAATATACTTCCAGCTTCAAAGATAGCGTCATGTGTTATTTGTTAAGAGTGTTATCATCGTGTTTACTCCAAATCGTGATAGCGAGTTTTCTAGTACATAAACACATAACATAAGTAATAAAGCCGTAGTCTCGTATAACAAATGACTTCCTGAAGGAGAGTGGTATACTTTTCATCATTGTAGTTAAAAAAGGAACCGACTTCAAAAACAATCGCTAAAAGTATGAGATAACTTTTCTTTCGGAAGTCGGCTCTTTTTTTTTAATTTTTTTTTTAATGATGCATGAAACAGATCCCAACGCCATTTAAAAATGTTCGCCTGTTTCACTGATTTTTACGAGATATTTTTGTAAAAAATCTTCTTACGAAATTAGCTTTAATTTGATGTACAAATTAGAGCTAATTTCCTAAGAAAGTTTTTCCGCGTCACTAATGGATCCGGATTTCCCCCTGTTGGCTAACTCACACGAATGACTCTGCACAGATAAGGATAACACCGGACTTGTATTCAATTCAATCTTAGTTTTCTGACAAATTCCTTGTTATTGTAGAAATAATCAAATTATGGATAAAATAAAAATTTAAACTTAAATTTGAACAATTAACAACAAAAAAGTTTCATGTATTGAAAAGCGATTTTTACATAATAGTGTACATAGACCTAGCCCAGGTTCCTTATATTTATGGATAAAAATAATGAAATGCACCCGAATTTTACGGCGTACCCTTTATTCTGAAATTGGCCTATTGCGATTTATGCGTTATTTAAGAACTGGATTTTCTGGACAGTTTTTTTTTAATCTCCGAAATTCCAAATACCTTGTAAAACGAAAACTTTTGAAAAATAAAACTTTTTGAAAAAAAGGGAACCGACTTCAAAACCAAACAAACCAAACAAAAAACTGTCAAAAAGTCGGTGCCCACAGTCAATGAAATAAAAAACAAAGCCACCGACTTCCGAAAGAAAAGTTATTTTACAGTTTTTTTTCTGTTTGGTTTTGAAGTCGTTTCCCTTTTTTTTCAAAAAGTTTTTTTTTCCAGATTATGTCTTCTCTTTAGTCAATTTCGCGTTTTAGTTACAATAGGCATCTTTTATTTTTTCTTTTTTTTGTGATGAGTATGCTCTTGACTCTAATCTAGGTAGAGACAAAGATAGTCTTATAATGGATTCTCTAGAATGCAGTTTATTCAAAACAAGTCTCCATTTCCTGTACAAGTCAACTCCGACTTCATTGCATTTAAAACCATTCAACATTAGGTACATCTGACGGACGTACATTGTAATAGTATCGATCGACGTGAGTCCTGAACTTTTAATTGGGATGCGGGAGACCCCCCGATACTTCCTTACCCAACTATACGTAATTACGTAGTGTGCGCGGTGACAGCACCACCAAGTGATCATATTTGTGTGGCAAGTGGGTTTCGTGCCAGGATAGGGAATGAAAACCACGATTCACTTTACACGTTTATTAACAAATAAGTGAGAGCACGAGCACACAGAAAGATTCAGGGAAGTAGGTTCTAAGGTAGTCTCGGCACTCACGTGCCGCGTGGATGGCCGGTTCAAGTGGCGAGTTCGCCGGCAGGTAGTGCCTTGGGCTTGGCACGTGGCTAGCAGAGGCAAGTGGCCTCTACGCGTCGCAAGCGTCTCAGCAGCACCCACGTACGCGTGAGTGGCAGGCACGGGCGGTTGTAGCGGTGACGTCTGACACCGGTAGACAGCAAATGTAGCCCAAGACTGGAAGTGTAGCCGAAGCCTGGAACCCTGGAATCAGCTCGAGGCGGGTGCGTCCGTAACCGTCGTGCCAGAACTCTGCAAGCCTCCGTCGATGCGTGCGTCTCCCAGCCGTAAGCCCAAAGCAAGGTGGATGGAGGAAGCCTTACCCATCGCGGTGGCTTACAATTAGAGGTTAGGTATGCGCGCACATACCTCAGGCATTCTCGAAGGTTCCTCGCCGCGTGTACAGGTGATTTAAGCGAGCAGCTAGGCTTTGCGCGGCGAGGCAAGCATAGCGAAAGGTGCGGAAAGCATGTGGGCGCATTCACAGTGAGGTGCAATGATGAAGAAAAGCTGATGATTTACGTACATAGCTTCTCGACAGTCATAGTAAGGACGCAGAGACAATAAAATAAAATGGCTGCCAGACCGCGCAGACAGAAAGAAATACATAAGAATGCGATCTCACAGGACACAGTTAATAATTGCAATCACACTGAGCACTTACCCGGTATCACTAGAAATGTCGAGGGGCCATGCTTCCTTCTAAGCCAGTTATCGTGTATAGACCGCATCCCCTTGAACTATCGAGGCCACTGATGTAGCTTAACCCTCTCCCGCCATTTCACCAACACGACCCGACAGAGCTGCATCAGTCGCTCATCTCACATCATTTTCGTATCAAAACATGTTGTGAGCTTCACCACTCTTCTCTTCGTTCGGTCGGGGTTCTTTATAAATACGCAAAAACCAACAACGTTTGTCATATCGAAAATATTTGAATATAACCCAAGTCAGTATTCGAATAGTAAAATGGGGTTTAGGAAAATATGTTATACATTTTACAAATTGGTTAACTATAACTCGTAAACCTGTGTTTGTTTCACATCACGCACTTTTATTTTGTTTTCTTAAAATCGTCAAATGAGTCCTCCGCGATCGTTTTGATAGTCCCCAACTCCCGACTAATACTCAATCATTGAAAAATGTTATATCTCGTGGTTTTTTACGTTCATTTCGACAGCAGAATGCAAAAGAAAAAGGTTTGTGGTTTTCATTGTAGAATTTATTCTGGAATTTAGTTATACAGTGGTGCAGGCCAGGTTAGTGTAACGATTTTTTTTGCTTCTATATAAATTCTAGTTTCCAAAATAAACTTGTTTCTTTATGCAAAATGGCCACTGTCTTCCATATTACCAGAAAAATAATAAAAAATTGTGAAACTGGTAGCCAAAAAGTGAGTCACGGTAATATGTCAACAACAGAGCCACTGTTAGAAAACATAAATGCTACAATTAAAATGTAATAATTATAATACAGACATCATAAATACTTGCCAATTTGAACAATAATCAAACTATTGCGCGTATGTCCAATGAGACTTAAATTGTATTACTTATTTATTAAGCAAAAAATCCAAGGTTTCGTTTTATTTCTTTTATATCCTCCGATTATTATGGATATTTTCGTACTAATTATTTCACATAATTTATGCATACGACTAGTTTAAGCAGTTGTCATTTCGCATAATTATTATGTGTCTCTTTGTATACACAGCTGTTTTCTTTATATTATGTTTTTGTCATGTTTTCGACGGCGGCATAGCGAATGCCTGTATTAATGAATATGTGCTTGCAAACGGCTGGGTCATGCTGGCGTGGAGTTTTTGCATTGGATTTCCTGTTTTCATTATATGTAAATATTTTTGGTTCTCGAATCTGTTGTTCTGTAGTCATACATATTTGAATACGAAACTGAATATATGATCTTGGCTTCTATCAAATACAATAAAATATAATTCTGTAAGTAAGGCATACCTAAAGTTAAATAAATTGTCTGACTAGAAGCCATAAAACATCTTTCAACATTACTGGTTGAAATAAAATGCATAATGGCATGAAGTATACGACACAAACAGACACTTGACTTTGGCCAACTAGTCATGAGTCGGTCAAGCCGATTGAACTTGTCGTTATCGGGAGTCGAAGAGTCAGCTTGATGTTCCATCTAAAATGCGCTCGAACATAAAAATTTAACGTATTTTACTTCTCTTGCTCTGCGTTATTATTGTAAGGCCGACTATTTATTTAACAAGAACGTTATAAGTAAAAAATACGATCAAGTAAAGGACAATGCTCGTGGTGTCCGTACAATGATGCATCCAAATCAAACTTTGTTTTTCATAGACTACATTGATCATATTAACTTATAAAAAGTTCCTTTTAAAAAATCCCGGGTTTCGAAGGTAATTTATAAAATAGAAAATAATCATAAACTAAGTCTATTTTGTTCGACCCTACTGACATATTTTATAAAGATACGGACGAACATTGTTGCTCTAAAATAACGCAACACTTTACTACTAATGTTAGTAAGAATTACGAGTTAGGTACAACAAAACTAATCTACTACACGGGTACACTACGATAATACGAAAAACTTTATTCCGAAATTCATAAATACGAATTTCAAAATACCGATTTTCATAATTCCGAATGGTTCAAAATTCCTAATATAACAACTCCGATTGATCATTATTCCTATTTTCATAATTCCGAAATTTCAATATTCCTAACATTTATAATTACTATTTTCAAAATACCGAGTTTCAATAGACCGAATATCAAATTTCCGAATTAATAATTTTCCAAAACATCAAAAACACGAATTCCGATGGTTAAAATTCCGATTATTAAAATTCCGAATAATTAGAATTCCGAAAATTTAATCGCTTATCTGAGAAAAGTATGCTTTTAAAACGCCTTGTCAAAATGCCTCTTAACTTTTCAATAAAAGAATTTCTTTTGAATAAGAATATTTTCTTTTCAATGATAATAATTTCTTTTATAATTTTTTTTTGAGTAATTAAAATAATTTATTTTTGAGATACGTATTTTCATTCATAATATAACAAAAATTCCCTGTGAGAAGAACGAAAGCTGTCAGAGTCGGGGTGCCCCAAGACACAATTTGCTCGCTATCGCATCCTGAATTCCTGAGTTATATCACCACTAAGGTGGTTCAACGGAGCCTAGCTTTGCGGGGCTCCTATTTCTGTTAGCTTAACCTAACTCGAACCTAACCTGTCCGAGTCGGGGTGTCCCCAATCCCGAGCTCGCTTCGCTCGCTCTTACATCCATGATCAATTTGTTGATTACCACCAAGGTAGATCGACGGAGCCCCGCTTTGCGGGGCTCCTATTTCTGTGAGCAAGGTTTAAAGTAACCTAACACGAAGGGGATCCCCTTCGAACCTAACCTGTCCGAGTTGGGGTGCCCCCAGTCCCGAGCTCGCTTCGCTCGCTCTTGCATCCTTGGTCATTTTGTTGACTACCACCTACCAAGGTAGATCGACGGAGCCCCGCTTCGCGGGGCTCCTATTTCTGTGAGCAAGGTTTAAAGTAACCTAACACGAAGGAGATGGCGGGGTCTTTCAGACCCCGCCATCCCCTTCGAACCTAACCTGTCCGAGTCGGGGTGCCCCCAGTCCCGAGCTCGCTTCGCTCGCTCTTGCATCCTTGGTCAATTTGTTGACTACCACCTACCAAGGTAGTTCGACGGAGCCCCGCTTCGCGGGGCTCCTATTTCTGTGAGCAAGGTTTAAAGTAACCTAACACGAAGGGGATGGCGGGGTCTTTCAGACCCCGCCATCCCCTTCGAACCTAACCTGTCCGAGTCGGGGTGCCCCAAGTCCCGAGCTCGCTTCGCTCGCTCATGGATCCTAAGTTCTCCTAATAACAATAACAATCCTGAAGGCAAACAGTCAAAATCCAGAGGATACGCCTCACCACTCCGCGCCTACACAGGCTTAAATAACTCTCTAAGAGTACGGTAGACAAAACTACGTGGAGCCGGTTTTGCAGCAATTCGTTTCTGGCACTGACTTTGTAGAATGAGAAACGAAAATCCGATTTTCAATATTCCGAAAAAATAAGTTTATTCGGAATATTGAAAATCGGAATTTCGTTTTTCGGAATGAGAACTCATCGAGCAATACATTTTTCGAATATGTGAAAATCGGAAAACTAAGAAATCGGATATACGACTTTCGGTTAAATAAATTTCGTGATTCTTAATAATAGATATTGTAATTTTATGATATTCGGAGTTTTGAAAATCGGAATACCGAAATTCGGAATAAAATATTTCGGAGTATTTGGGTGTTCCCCTATTACACAGCATCGAAAAATTCCTCCTTTACGTTGTCACGGTCTGGTAATGTGCCCGGAGACGTTTGACTGTTTAATACAAGTGTTTTTAACCGACTTCCAAAAAGGAGGAGGTTCTCAATTCGTCGGAATTCTTTTTTTTTATGTATGTTCCCCTATTTCTCGAAGACGCCTGGACCGATTTGAAAAATTTTTCTTTTGTTTGAAAGGGTATACTTCCCAAATGGTCCCATGATCATCAGATCAGGATCTAATGATGGGATCCCAGGGAAATCGAGGGCAACCCTCAGATTTTATAGGCCCGCACATCGGTTTTCGCAAATTTTATGAAGTAATTTAAGTACTTGCGTATGATAATCATCATCTCATGTAGCTGAGTTGATGATGGAAGGTACAACTTCTTAACAGTAAGGAGTAGGCATCGACTGATTTAGTTTGTGTTCGCATTTCTCCGGAACTGCAAGTTCAATTGTATTTTTTTTTTGTTGTACACACGGCGACACATCAAGCTATGCAAAACCAGCATAAGTTGACCATTGAATGTGTGGAAAGAGCGTACAAAGCCATACCATGATAAACTAGTTTTGTATAGCTTGATGTGTAGTCGTGTGTACTAGGTATTGTTTAACTTACGGAATACTGCAAGTTTTATCAAAATCGGTTCAGGAGTTTTTGAGATAGGGAATTTTATTAGCTTATTGTGCACTTGAGCGATGTTGTTACCGGTGCTACGGAGACATATTCCCTTTATGTCGAGTCCCGTTATGTCGAGTCTGGAAGTCTATTGTTCTCCAAAGTATTGATATTTAAAGCTTTCTCTTAGGTACCTTCATGTCGATTTTGGTGAAGAAGTACAGTCAGGGATGTAAATTAAAAGCCAATGGCATAAAAACATTGTTTTACGTATATTATTTGTTCTATTACTTATTTTCATATCACAGGATCACATGAGCAAGTCCTACTTCTGCGTGGTTAAAAAAAAAACCACGATGAGGGTCTTTCAGACCCCGCCATCCTCTTCTAACCTAAATTGTTCGAGTCGGGGTGCCAGCAAGTCCCGAGGTTAGACCTAGTTCTGACCGGCAAAACCTAGTTCTAACTGAAGATAAGTAGGATAATAATATTCCACAACTATCACACAACGCCATCTAGTTCCAAGCTAAGCAGAGCTTGTGTTATGGGTACTAGACAACTGATTAACATACTTATATATTTCTAAATACATATATTATAGATAAATTACACCCAGACACAGAACAAATGATCGTGCTCTTCACACAAACATTTGTCCTGGGTGGAATCGAACCCACGACCTCCAGCACAGCAGTCAGGGTCACTAACCACTAGACCAGCAGGCCGGTCATAGGATACACCTAGGTTTAGCCGGTTAAACCTAGGTAACCGCACTTCGGGCTTTAACCCTAACATATACATTTCATTGGGAGTGACTCTTCTTCTTCTTCCTGCCCTTATCCCATTCTACTTGGGGTCGGCGCAACACGTTTTCGTCTTCCATTCTCCCCTATCAGTCGTCACAGTATCATTTACTCCTTTTTCTTTCATATCATTCCTTAGACAATCCATCCATCTTTTCTTTGGCCTTCCTCTTCCTCTCCATCCATCAACATTCATACTCATCACTCTCTTAGTCACATGGGTGTCATCCCTCCTCATCAAATGTCCATACCAAGATAGACGATTCCCTTTAATTTTTTCTGTAACAGGCGCCACTTTCAAACTTCCCCTTATGAACTC
This sequence comes from Agrotis exclamationis, assembly GCA_950005045.1. Classification (NCBI taxonomy): domain Eukaryota; kingdom Metazoa; phylum Arthropoda; class Insecta; order Lepidoptera; family Noctuidae; genus Agrotis; species Agrotis exclamationis. The sequence goes on from OX465416.1 coordinate 3,249,045, forward strand.
ATTCCTTACTTTATCCATTCTTGTCACTCCACACATCCATCTCAACATCCTCATCTCCGCTACATGCAATCGTTTCTCATCCATCTTTTTCACAGCCCAGCATTCCGATCCATACAATACGACAGGTCTAATCACGGATTTGTAGATTTTCCCCTTTAACTTGAGGGGCATCCGTGGGTCGCAAGTTGTTCCGGTGACCTGTCGCCATTTCATCCATCCCGAGTTGATCCGATGTGTTATGTCCCGGTCTACATCGCTACATCGCTTCATTGGGAGTGACTGTGCTTCTAAAATATGCTAGAATTAAACTCGACATAAAGGGAATAGAAACGGGACAAGTCTAATAGAAGCGAGGCAAGGTTTTCGGCTCGACATAACGGGACTCGACATAAAGGGAATAAACCGGGAGGGACTCATTTGATGATTTTACCACGATAGAAAAAAAGTATAAAATCGATACCTTCATAATCATTCGCGCCCCAGTGTCATACAGTCGAGTATCGACTGCCACTCGAAGATCATCTGTAAAAGATTATAATTATATGTCAATAAATTGGTCGAGTAGAGCTCGTTTTTTTTTCTTATAAATCCTGTCGGAGGTACTGATGTGTAATGAATGCGTGAATGCTCAATAAGAGAGTGGTGTTTAATAAACAATCGAAGAACAATATACGCCGGAAGGCTCCCATCCTCTGTACTAACATAATTATGTTAATGTTTCATAACATAACTATTTCACTTGTCATGTCATCATTAATTAGATCATAGTGCGTCATTGTCTTACTGGATGTTGTATTTTAATTTATAAACAAAGCAAACAAATCGGGAATCAGTGACATGCTATCAGATAGTCTGCCAAGTAAAATCGTAAGTCCCTTCCTACACACTGCGACGCAAGTCTACGATTTTGGTATCCAGGCGACTACCGCAATACAAATCCAAAAAAATACACTCTGGCACGCGCCAATGAATACCAAAGTCGTAACTGTCGTAAGGTAACGGAGACTTGCGTCGCGTTGTGTACGAAGCTTCTTATTATACGCAAGTCTTGTGATCCTGCTGTAAGCCCTTAGTTTTTGTTTCGTATGTAGTTCAGTACCAGCTAGTGGATAGTGGCCAGTAGTCATGTTATGAAGGAATCTTAAGGCGCGGACTGACTACGATTTTAATCGCTTATGACCGCGTAAACTATTGGTCACCACTATGGAGCGTCAATGATTGAAAATTTAAAAAATGATATTTGTGTTGAAATGTGACGTAAGCTGCGAATGGGCATTTATTTTACTGCTTTTCTTTAGATTATTTAAAATATAGACATAAAATTAAATAATGGTTTGGTTAAAGTTTTAAAAAAATGGAAAACCTACTAAATTCTTAAAAAAAAAACTGTTGTTATCGCTGGAAATACAGAGATCTTCGACGTCAAAGTTTATTTTTGTGCTACAACTTCCCAATTTTTATTGGGAATATCAAACTCTTATTTATTATTCTGTTCGGTCACTATTAATTATTCTGTGGTTCGGTTTAAATTCTTATTTATACCCTTCTCTGTTCACTGTATTTTTCGCGTTGCTTATTTTTATTACATTACGTCACACTCGACGTTCTAAGAAACCAATTTTTGGGAATATTGAGATAAGACCGCGCCTTAATAAATAGCTAGGTTTACATGTCCATCAATGGTGTGTGATCATAGCAAGTAAGTAGGTCGGAAAACAAAGGTGTTTATGAGTAAATAAAAATGATATAGTATTGCAATTCAAACACTGAATTTGATGATGTAAACGTTTCAGGTATAAAAAAATACTACTCTAATATACTCGGAGACTGCCGCAGTGAAGCTATTACATAACATTTTTTTTTATTATAAAAGAATAAAATCGCCTACCGCGTAAGTTTAACGAGAATATAATTTATTTAAAATGTTTGTGGTGCACTACTGTAATAAAGAACTTCTTTGTTGTACGAGAATTTTATAAGTAGGTTTCATTGTGAAAACTCCTTTTGTAGCTGGCCGTTTAGAATCAGTAATAAAAAGTAAATTCTTTTTATGACGGATATTTTTATGATTGCCGAAGTCTCCCAAACTGAAACGATGTTAAACGATGCGTGGTGTCAGGTATTTTCCTTAGGTTTTTGGATTTTTTTTTTTGATTCAGCCGCCGCGCCGCGCCAGGCTCAGAGCCCGCGATAAAAGCTATGCAATAGCTTAAAAGCATTTGGAAAGTTCCCAAATACTTTATTTTACATTTAAAACTATATATTCGGTGTGACGATATTAATTATTGCATTCCCTAATCAATCTTTTAGTGCACTACAGAGCCATATTTCTTATTTCCATACAGTTTTGCCAAATGAATTAAAACTTGTGTATAGTACCTCAATATAATCTTACTCGCTCGCACTTGCACGAACCACGCACTATTGCTTGCTCTTTCTTATAGCTGTCTACACGCAAATCTATTTATTTTACGGCGAAAAAAAAAAGAAAATTCAAAAAAATAAATAACATAAGACCTGCTTTATAGTTCAGTAAGTATAAAAAGTTTCATGATCTAATGTTAAGTATTTTATGATTGCCAGCGGTTTATTGTTCAATTTAGAGGTAACTTTGGAATTTTTTTCTATAGAGAAAATTTTATGGAATCGTGTTTTCGCCAAACATAACACCTAACATTAATCCTCAACTTTACCATATATTTATTTCAAAATTAATGCTGCAGTATTTTCGACGTATCACAGGTTTCTGCTAAGCCATTTGAGGTGGTATGGGCTCTTAACAAAAGAATATCAACCGTGAGCGCGTCACCGGTTGGAAAGCGTCGGCCTCGGCATACCATTCAAATCCCATTTCTGTTACAAACGTATTAACAGTCCAATACATAATAGTTTGATAGTGACATCACTACAACACGGGGTTACTTTTCTCTGAAGCATACATTACATATTTGTACGTCAGGGATGGTCAGGGAAAAGTATTGCTGGTATAGAAGTCAAAGAAAAATATGATGGACAAAGAGAGGTAGAAGCATTTTCAGTGGAGATTACGTGCTATGCATAATTATTGTTTACCGCTGTCCATTTGCTATGGACAATGCAATGGCAGTTGGAGGTTTTCCCACAACAAACTGCAGTGTTTGTTCAGAAAAACCATTGTAGTCATGACGTAATAGATTGATTTGATGCATTCTTCTAAAAAAAAAAAAAATTATGATGTACCATGCAAACTTCCAGCGGAAATTGGTTTGAACGAGATATAGTACCTAATTAGTTTTTTTTTAATCGTAAACCGCAATTTACCTTTCAAAGTTACAACCAACTACAAGAACTTTTATATTATGTTACTTGCAGCTACGGAACCCTTTATCGGCGAGACCGACTCGCACTTGGCCTGTTTTTTTCCTTAGTAAATATCATAATCATCCATACATACTCATTTTATGAATTAATTGATTATGTTGCGTACAAAGAAATCCATAGAGATGTATGTGAGCAACATATTGACTTAAATCATTCTCTCATTTTCCAAGTAGGTTTTCAGCCGAGCATGACGTGACGTCGTTTTTTATAACGCCATTTTTTTGGTAGATTGCATCATTTCTTTTGAAATCGACAAATTACGAAAAACCATAGAGGGTAAAAAAAAATCAGAAAGTTTCCTTCGGGATGGATGGGAACGTTAGTATTATGGGTGAAGTGGTGAAATCATGTGAAGGGTCTTAACTTATTTACTATCTTAGAACTTATTATCTTCGATATACGATAGGATACGATACGGAAGTTATACGATATAATTAGATGATGTGATGTCTATTCTGCGCGTTTTTTCCTAGACTTGTGTGTGAAATTAGCATAAACATCTATACTTTTAGAATATTTGTTTTAAAAGTTAACTTGTTTGACTACCTCACTCTGTCTAGTGGTTGCTAGAGCAACTGCTGAACTTAAAGGCCAGGATTCAATTCACAAGCCAGGTATCAGTTTAATAGGATTTTTCCGTATGGAGTTTCTCAGGCTACTGAGAAACTTATGGCAATCTCCTATTTCATGGAGACTTGAACATAGTTGGCGAAATGTGGGTGTAACAGTTAGGTACATTTCTGCCTAATACTTTTGGGGAACACAAAAATTCTCTTTGGGCGATTGCTGGTGATCAGACCATACAATTACAAATATTTCAAAAAAAGCCCGAGTTACTCAACGATTGACGCTGGCTTGAAATCAAAAAGCAGAATTTTTGAAAACATGTTTTTACTGTAATATCATCAATAAGTATACAATGTAGTGGCTGGTAATCTGACGACCTCGATAGACCAGCTCACGGTCAACGTTTCGCCTCACAAACCAGTCTGGCATATTCTTTTATTAATAACGACTACTAGTTATATTAAGGATGCTAGTAAGTGATTGCGAGTCCGTCGTCATTTTTTGTAAGAATATACCTAGTGTCTTATCAGGTCACCACAGTCGGGGCATCACTTTTAAAGTGCACAGCTAATTGAATTTTAAATACATATAAGTAATTTTTAGGTTCATTAAAACTCGTCACAGGTTATAAGTTGTTAAGCAAAATACCCTCTTAAATCGGTTTCGATATTTTAATTAAATTTTTGTATACTTTCTTGGAATATTGTGTGACTAAGTTTGGCTTTAAATAGGTACTTAAATGCAATAGTTATGGATAAAACTTTCCTCAAACATTTTGTCTCGATACAAAAGAAGAGGCTGAGGTTTGAGCATACAAAGTTAGGGCATTCAAACTCGGACAGTTATCTACTCCGGAGCTAGTTACGATGTTAGGCAAACAAATCCGGAACTCCGGAGTTGGATCCGGAGTTGACAGCTTTTATAGAAGTTAATAAAAAGGCTCCTTATTTTAATCAATAGAAGTTTTATTTGTTAAGGAATCAGTGTTTTTGTTCAAAAAAAAACTTTCTGACAGACAGACGTTATAAATTATAATAGACAACTAAAATACGATTATTAATTCCAGTCAGTAAAATGACATTTCCAGTGTTCAGGTTTGTTTCATTTTGTTTGTATCAGTGACAGTTGCACTTGTCATTTTACTGACTCGAATTAATAATCAAACTATAGTACACATTATAAAATATTAAAACAATCAACAGACATAAAAAATAAACATTTGTTTGATAAGTTACAATCAAATAATAATCATGAACTAGGTACCAAAAAAATCTCAACTTAACAAAAGTGTGTAAACCAGTAAACCACTGGTTTTAAAAAATCAACGAAATCTAAAATATTCGTGCGTGCCCTTCCCATTCAGTCAGTAGAAATCTAAAGAAACCGGGTGATTGCCGAAAAAACTAAATTGGAATACTGAATCCACCTGCGCGAAGGGCGAACTTCAATCCCTGCAGCTACCACTTTCTCCACTGTTTAGGTAGAAAATGCAGCAGTGATTTGTTTTCTTTGAAGGTCGATCATGCTAGATAACCTACTACGAGGCGTTGCTTCTCATGCTACCTTCACCAAAAGAGCCAGTCAGAGGGCTTGCATCATAACATTATCGTATCGAAATGAAACTAGGGATTCTTATCATACTAGCTCACTGATTTTAACAACTTTTTAACACGCTTATATTAGCTTCACTTGTATATACATATGTAGGAAAATCTTGGAATCTTAATTTGACCTATTTCCCGGTCTTCCATTAGGATGAAATTTGCACACACTCTGAGTTCTGGAGACAATACATGACTAGCTAAGAAACGTCATTACAAATCCAATATGGCGGACTCCCCAAGATGGCGGACTGGCTTTTTGAAATCCATCCCCATAATATGGGTATCAAATGAAAGGGTTTGCTGTCAGGAATACGAAAAAAAAATAGTCACTTGACTAAAATCCAATATGAAGGACGTCCAAGATGGCGGACAGGCTATTTGAAATGCACCCCCATGATATGGGTATCAAATGAAAGGGTTTGCTGTCAGAAATACGAAAAAAAAATAGTCACGGAACTAAAATCCAATATGACGGACGTCCAAGATGGTGAACAGGCTATTTGAAATGCACCCCCATGATATGGGTATCAAATGAAAGGGTTTGCTGTCAGAAATACGAAAAAATAGTCACGTGACTTAAATCCAACATGGCGGCCGTACCTTGGCTATTTCAAATGCAGCCCTATGATTTAGGTATATAAGTGAAAGGGTTTGCTGAAAATAATGCGAAATGACATTTTCTTACCAAATTATTACCATGTCATTGGTATCAATCAATAAGGTTCGACGAGAGGAATACGAAGGTTGTAATTTTTAGTGCCGGCTAAAAGCGTGTTTTTTTAGTTTTTTAAACTAATAGCAATTATTTTAAAATAATAGTTAACGCCGCTGCTAGGTTTTTAGGGTTCAGTAGCCAAATGGCAAAAACGGAACCCTTATAGATTCGTCATGTCTGTCTATCTATCTGTCTGTCTGTCCGTCCGTCCGTCCGTATGTCACAGCCACTTTTTGTCGAAAGTATAAGAGCTATCCTGTTGAAACTTGGTAGGTAGATGTATTATGTGAACCGCATTAAGATTTTCACACATAAATAAAAACAAAACAAATTTTGGGGGTGCCCCCATACTTAGAATTGAAACGCGAAATTTTTTTTTTCACCAAACCCATACGTGTGGGGTATGTATGGATAGGTCTTTAAAAATTATATTGAGGTTACTAGTATCATTTTTTTCTAAACTGTACACTTTGCACGAGAGACACTTCCAAAGTGGTAAAATGTGTCCCCCCCCCCTGTTACTTCTAAAATAAGAGAATGATAAAACTAAAAAATATATGCAATGTAGACCTCAACAAAAACTTCCATCGAAAATTGGTTTGGATGAGATACAGTTAGCAGTTTTTGAGATGTAGTACATTTTCAAAAACGCCAAATATAACTTTGCCATTCATACAAACACTATGAAAAACAAAGTTATTTTTATTGTTTGTGTATATAACTTACTAATCTCAATATAATAATATCCCTAATCTATGCTTGCTACTATGGGACCCATCATGGGCGAGTCCAACTCGCACTTGACCGGATTTTTTCATTGCAGCGTCGGCATTTCTGTTAATACATGTCTGTTATACCGCTGTTTTGTTTTTATTGATTGAGATGTTTTATACTATCTTATTTAAATTCTGCACAAGAAATGAGATTCAGTTTAGTATTCCTTTCAGAAGTACCTACTAAGTGTACGGACTTTGTACTCTGTGAGCTTTCATATTTGAAATTGACCTATTTTCATAATTGCGCAACAATAAAGACAAATCATAAACATTGCGCTCGCAATCTCTTTATAAAATGAATACTTTTAATTTTCGAACACACTTCAAACTTGACCTGTGCGTACCTACACAGAGCATGCTCAATTGGCAAACGCACGAATTTAATTATGTTTGCACGCATAACACGATACTGAATGTGTTATTTGTTAAGCCTCCTGCAGACACACGCGATTAATCGCGCGGGGCGACATGTCGCGGTCCATTCGCAGTATTTTTAGAGTGGAAATTAGCTTGGCTCGTTGTCGCAGCGCGATTAATCGCGTGTGTCTGCAGGAGGCTTTATTTGTTATTATTTGAGCGTCTAAGAGACAGCGAGCAGCCAAAGAGACAAAAAGAACCTTACAGGTTCTTGGATCTAAATGTAAACTTAACTGAGAATTAGCTCTTTTTGGTTCCGGCTGTTATACAACGTGTAACGTTACTAACGCAAAACCTCTCGTGGGGTAACTCAGCCCATGTTACTGAACAATGTTTGTTCTAAGACTTATGGGAATTACTTTTTCATACAAAATGAGAAATTGATCGGGCCCATCAGTATCAATATGAAAAATCATTTTTTTTTTGCGAATTTCCAAAAGTCTTAGAACAAACATTGTTCAGTAACATGGTCTGAGTAACCCCACGAGAGGTTTTGCGTTAGTAACGTTACACGTTGTATAAAGATCTTTGACAGTCGTTACTATTCTGCAGCGATGGAATACAGGAGTAGTATTTCTTTAGCGGCCTTTCACATTACTTACTAACAATGTTACAGACGGGAACCGATCAATTTATCGAATTTTGTTTGTTCGAATTTCATTACACCGAAAACTATTGACCGACAATTGCCAAATGATTTATTTGCCATATTTTCACCATACCGAAATAACATTTTACCGAAAAATTAAATTACTGTCATAAAAATTCAATATATTGTGCTACAAAACTTTGTGGCGAAAACGAAATGCTGCAAAGCCGACTTTTTGTAGTCTTGTCTGCCCTACCCCTAGAGTGTAATTTAAAATCGCGTAGGCGCGGAGGGGTGGGGTGGCCCGCGAGCTGAGGAGCAGGTGGTTGGAACGGCCGCCGCCGCGGCTGAGGCTGGCCGGCGAAGCCGGCCAGTAAACCGAAGCTGCGGTGGTGAGCGTTCAAATCATCTGCGACGATAAGCTCGCGTGGGGCCACCCAAAACCCCGCAGCGCCGGAGCCATGACAGAAACAATGCTTGTTGCATGCTTGCTTGAATGCTGCGTGTTTGCTGAATGTTGCATGCTGCATGCTTGCTTGCATGCTGCATGCTTGCTTGAATGCTGCATGCTTGCTTGCATGTTGCATGCTTGCTTGCATGTTTTTGTGGTGCTTGTTTGCATGTCGCATATCTGTTTTTATGCTGTATGCAAGTGTATCACAATATAAACCTTTTTACAAACACAAGAACAACACAATAACAAAAGAGTATCAAGAATCACACAAAATCCGCAAAAAGATTCGGACACACGTGCTAGCCATAACACCCCTAAAGGTGAAACCGTACTAGATGGAACTGCGCGACATGACGCGTCAAAATATTCTTTATATGAAATTATACGAGACATCACGCACTAAGCGGCAACGGAACTACACTGCAAACGAACTGCGTGGCAAAGAAAAGCGTCGTGTCGCGCATTTCCGCTGCAGTGCAGTTCCGCCTAGTGCGGTTTCACCTTTATAGTCCAACTATGTAATTAACAGCAAATGTCATTAATGATAATAAAATATCCGTCAGTTATGTTATCTTATTTTGTACAATTGTTTTGTATTATCTACCTACATTCCAATGGCGCAAGTGTGCACTTTCTAGGTGTTTGGTGAAATGAAAATATGGCAATTAAAACAGTGGTATAATGAATGTTTGGAAACATAATACTTCGAACAACCGTCATTTCGAGTAAGTGTAACATCGGTAAAAAGTTTTTCGGCCAAATGAAGTGTTGGAGTAACGAAAAAAAAACGAATAGATGATAGGTTAACTGAAACAGTGGCAAACGTGACTTCGATGAAGTAAAAAAAAAACCAAACAATAATAGTTGAAAAGTTTTAGGTCAAATGAAATTCGGTCAAACATTTTTCGATCTTATGATAGGTAACC